>PVIY010021841.1:0-41811 GCA_004026745.1 Myrmecophaga tridactyla
ATCATCCAAATAGTGTATCTAAAATATTTTACATCAAAATAATATCCTTATTAATGTTTATGCTGGCATTATCCTTTATTTGAGAAAATGAGTCTTCTCATTCTTAGGAAAAAAACTGTTACAAATAATCTGTTCTTTCACTTCATTTAAATAAAGTGCAAAGGTAGTAAAATAACTTAGCCTATTGCATAAGAAGTATTTAAGGTATATTATAATAGTTAAAAAATTTTTTATCTTGTTACTAATTAAACTTAAACAAATAAAATATTCATATATTTCAACATTGTATAAATTCCTAAAAATTTGACAATATTCTCACTATCATTGTTATGTTCTGATACTAATCTATATAATGTTAAGCAAAGGTATAGTGTTATTAATCATGGTTTTAATTATTTTTAAAAGGCTACATATCACAGAAACATCCAATTGTCAGTTGCACTGCTTAGCTCTAATATTTCTCTAAAAATATATGTGCTCAATCTTAAAAAAAGAAAAGCTAAACAAATATATATATATTATATTTTATCTGTTAAATAACATAACTCTGGTAAAAGTATAAAAATATAATAGAACAAAGCCTCTGCTATAATTTCTTAATATAAAACAACTGCTTAATGTTTTATTTCTAAAAAAAGCTTCATTAAAAAATACTTACAAAGATTAAAGATCAGATTGTAAGCATTAACCATTATCATTACAATCTAAGGGACTTTACTCTTTAGAACCCTCAAACTCCAATTAAAAATGCAATGAAACTGATACAGTTAAAATCAAGATAAATCAATATACGAAGTAAAAAAAAATACTGTCTGTATTTTAAAGCTTTAAATTTTGTGGAAGATAAAAATAAATGCTTATTTTACCCAAAATTTGCACTATCTAATTTAATCTGTCTAGTAAATTAAACAACCTAATTCAACTTTATTTAATATAAAAATTGGAATAAGGAACAAAATCTTGGTGTTTTGTACAAGTTAATATTTTATACTCTACATTTCAGAGTGTTTGGGGCAAGAAAATGAAAAAGTGTCTGTGAAGTCCCTTGAGGGACTGGGAAAGATAAATCTATTAGGAATTCCCCAGGAAGCCAAGGCCTGAATATTAAGGCTTAACCTTATGAAACTTATTTCTGTAATAGTAAACTAAACCTACTTAGAATTAGTGCCTAAGAGCCATCTCCAGAAGATCTCTGCTATTGCTCAAATGTGGTCTCTCTCTATGACAAACTCTGAGCTTCTCCCCACTGTGGGACATAATTTCCAGGGATATAAACCTGGCAACTAACAGCATGAAATACAACTGACTTTATCATCACAAAACATGGCTGGTCCTGGCACTGTAAGACATAAGCTCCAAAAATCAGCTGACCCTAACATGGATGAACTAACCAAAAGGGAAAAAAGAAATAGAGTTTCAATGGCTAAGAGATTTCAGTTTGAGTTGAGATATTACTCTGGAGGTTACTCTTATGCAAACTTCAGCCAGGTATTACTAACTGCCACAATATGGAAAACCCTAACCAACAATATTCCTAGAAATCCTAAAAAATATCTAATGTACTTATTAAGTTTGTTTATTCAGAAACTTAAAATCTCCAAATTGTTCCAATGCCAAAGAAGCTCTGAAGCCTGAAGAAGTTGAACTCCCCAAAAATAACAACTTATTTAATAAATTCATCCCTTTGCTCCTTAAATCTTATCTTATTAACAGCTCACTCTTCTTTAATTATCCTCCTATTAATTTTCCTCCTAAACCCCTGCCTCTTACAATGTCTTTCTAAGTTTTTCACAGGTCAACAGCAGCCATAACCAATCAGCAAAATGTTTTTAACATACTTCTGCTACAACAAAAATTTAAAACTTGCTCCTGTCACAGCCCAATTAATGATGCCTCTGCCTGGCTCAAAGCAATTTTTCCTTCCCCAACTTCACCCAGACACAGCAGGAAGTAGCCAAAAGGAGAACACGATGTCCCTACTTCCTCCAAAAATTGCTTTGAGCTAAGCTAAGGTATCCTCCCAAATCTAACCCCAGCTCCAGTCAATTTTATTGAAATAAAAAGGCAGGAATGTGTGGTATCAGAAAATAAAAATTAAAACATAAAATGGATTCTATGACATGGGGGCCCCTTCAGTTTCTCTCCCTCAGCAGCTCTTCTGACAGGACCTGATGTGACAGCAAGATAGTGAGCACAAACATCCCAACACCCCACCCACCAGAGGCCAAACCAGGTTTCCAAGACTGTGAAGTCATGATTCGCACCAGTCTGATATCTCCAGTGATGCCTGTGGCCACAGGTCACCCCTACCCCTCTTGACATAGTTTTTCCTTTAAAACCAGAAGCTGTCAGAATGAGAATTGGAGCCATTTTTCTTTTCTTTTCTCTAGCAGGTATCACTGGCTCCCACCTGCCTGCTCTACCTTTACTCTCAATCTGTTTCTCTTTCTCAATAAACCCCTTAAGCTTTAATTAGTTGTCTCATGTGGAATCCTTTAGTGAACCCATGCCTGACATTCTTTATTTGCACAGATTCTAAAAAGCAAATACAGAAAAAGTAATGAAGAATCTATGGTTTAGAATTATAATGTATAAATATATATTTTTAATGCAACAAAAATGTTGCATTTTTGCAACATGTGGAGGTATAGGAAAAATTTGAGAATGTTATTATTAAAGTTAAGTCGATATCAAATTCCGTAAGATTGTTACAGATTTTGGATGTTGTAGTTAAGCCCCAGGATAACCAAAGATAAATGCCTCAAAAATATACAGAAAGAAATGAGGAGGGAATAACATTGTGCATGGTAAAAACATCAAATCAATATGAAAATAGACATTAATGGAAGAACTGAAGGACAAAAAGGGTAAAACACAAAATCAAAATTGAAAAATAAAAGAAGAAACTCTTCCATTTCAAATAGCTACTTTAGATATAAATGAGCTAAACACTCCACTTAAAAGTCAGAAATTAATACAATCATTAAGAAGATATCACCCAATATTTGCTGATTACAAGAGACTAATCTTAAATTCACATACTTAAGTGGCTTAAAATGAAAGGATGGGAAAATATTTCATGCAAATCTTCACCAAGAGAGCTGGGGTAGCCATACTAATAACAGCTAAAATAGATTTCATGTCAAAAACTGTTAGCAGGGCCAAAGGATTACATTATATACTGAATAATCAGTCAATTAAAAAAAGAAGATAAAACAATTAAAAATTTATATGCATCAAAACAGCAAAATCCCACAATAATGAGGCAAATACTGGCAATTTTGAAGGGAAAAATAGATGATTCTATGTTAAGAGTAGAGACTCAAGTACAGCACATTTAATAATGGAAACAACATACAAATAGATGATTGAAAAGAAGTAGGAACCTGAAAAATCTATAGAACAACAAAAGCTAACAGCCATATGTAGAACATTTCACCCATATGAGCAGAATAAACATTCTTCTGTAGTGCACATGGGTCATTCTCCAGGATAGACCATATTTTAGGCCACAAAGCAAGTCTTAATGATATTAACAAGATTTAATTCACATAATGAATCTTCTCTGGTGGCACAGAAATGATGCTAGAAATCAGCAGATAACTGGAAAATTCACAAATATCTGGAAATTAAAATATACACTAAAACAGTTGGTGTTTCAAAAGACAAATTTCAGAGTACATTAGGACATGTCATTAGGAAATGAACAAAAAGAAAACACACTAAAATATATAGGATACTGCAAAGAAAGTGTTTAAAGGTAATTTTATAGCTCTGATAGCTTGGAACACAAAAAGCAGAAAGATCTCAAATATGAGACCTAAACTCAGAAATTGAGTATTAGAAATAGAAGCACAAAAATAAATACAAAGTGAGCATTTGGAAGAAAATAACAAATATTGTATTGGAGATAAGTGAAATAGAAATTAAAGGCACAATAAAAAAGATCAATGTTTCAGTTTGCTAAAGCTACTGGAATGCAATATACCATAAATAGGTTGGCTTTTTCAATGGGAATTTTTCAGTGGGAATTTATTTATTTTTCATGGCCTTACAATTCTAAGGCCATGAAAATGTCCAAATTAAGGCATCAAGAGTAAGATACCATTGCTGGAGAAAAGCTGCTGGTATCCAGAGGTTCCTCTGTCTCATGGGAAGGCACATGCCTGGTGTGTGCTGATCCTTCTACCTCAGTTTTAACTCCTGATTTTCAGTTGCTTTCTCCAAAATGTCTCTGGGCTTCTGTGGGTTTTACTGTATTTTATCCTCTCCCAAAGTACTCCAGTAAGGGATTAAGACCCCACTTGAATGTGCTGTGCCACAAATCCTTGGAACAACCTAATCAAATGGTCCCACCCAACAATAGGTCTGCCTCCACAGGGAAGGATTAAAAGAACATAGGCCTTTCTGGGTTACATGGCAAATTCAAACCAGCACAATCAATAAAGCAAAAAGCTTGTTCTTTATAAAGATTAATAAAATCAACAAAAACACTAAGTAGACTGACCAAAAAAAGGGTTATACAAATAACTATAATGAGAAATGGAAAACACCATTGACCTTGCAAAATTAAAAAGGAATATAAGAGGGCATGTAACAACTGCACCCCAACACATTATATTAAGTAAATGAAATGGACTAAATATGAGAAAACACAAACTATCTCCACCAACTCAAGAATTAAGAGCGCTCCACAGACCAGTAATAATGAAGGAGATTAAATTGGTAATCAAAAACCTTCCAACAAAGAAAATCATAGGACTAGATGAATTCACTGGCAAATTTCACAAAACATTCCAAAACTGCCAATCTTGCTCAAATTTCTCCAAATATTTGATTCAGAGTGAACACTCCCTAACACATTTTATGAGATGAACATCGCTTTAATTTCAAGCCAGTTAAAGATACCACAACAAAATTATGAAAAGATATCCCTTATGAATAAAGATGCAAAAATATTCAAAAAAGTCCAGCAAACAGGATCCAATAGTATGTTAAAAAAGTTATTCACCATGATCAAGTAAGATTTTCCCCTGGTATGAAAAGTTAATTCAATATAAGAAAAGCAATTAATGTAATATGCTGCATTGGTAAAACAAAGCAAAATACACCACACATAATGACCTCAATTAATGCAGAAAAGTCATTTGATAAAATCCAGAACCCCCTCAGTAAAAACATTCAGAACATGTGGAACAGTATGAAATTAACTCAAAATTAGAAAGGTCATATATGAAAAATCTCATATCTAATTCATATTCAATTTTGAATGCCTGAAAATTGCTCCATAAGATCAGGGAAAAAACAAATATGCCCATTGTCACCAGCATTATTCAACCTTGTAATAATGTTCTAACCAGAATAATCAGGCAAGATAAAGAAATAAAATGCATTCAAATTGGATATAAATACATAAAATTTTCCTAATTTGCAGATGATATGACTAGATAGATAGATAGATAGATAGATAGATAGATAGATAGATAGAAATTTTTGAAAATTCAGCAGCAATGCTAAGAGGTAATATACTAATTCAGCAAAGTGTCATACTTTAATAGTAATATGGAAAATCAATGATGGTTCTATACACTAGTTATGAACAATCTTAAGAGAATATCAAGTAAAAATTAGATTTACAATCATAACTGAAAAAAAGTAAAATCTCTAGGATAAAATTTAGCAAAGGGTATAAAGGATATATACACAGAAAACTATAAAATACTGCTGACATTACTTAAAGAAGACCTAAATAAATGGAAGGACCTTCCATGTTCATGGATCAGAAGAATAAATATAGTGAATATGTCAATTCTACCACAAACTATTTACAGATTCAATACCAATCAAAATGATAGCAGCCTTCTTTGGCTTTCTTTGGAAAAGCCAATCATCAAACTTATGTGGAAGAATAAAAGCCCAAGCAGCCAAAAAGTCTTGAAAAAGAAGAATAATGTTGGAATATTAACACTTCCCAATTTTAAAGCTTGCTACAGGCTTCTCATCTCTCAGCTCTTTCTTTGTGAGAGTGCCTATATGTCTTCTCATATGTGTACTTAGTAAGCTTTCTACCTGCTTATTCTATGCTGTGCTGTGCCCTTGAATTCTTTCTCATTGTGCATCCAAGAATCTAGACCCAAATCCAGCATTTTATTTTGGTAAGTCAATCAGATGGCACTTCTCTCCAACAATCTGGACTGGTAAGTCATGGCTAATAACCAGGAGACTAGGCAACATGCTTTTGCTTTTTCTTGGTGCTTGGCTTATTGTTATCTTCTCCTTTGCCCACATGCAACTCTGTCTATAGGAATCTGGGTAATCTGATCCAGTTTACCTAGGACATAATCTTTGTCTACTCTGGGTTCTCTGGCCCTCCTGGGAGGTGGCAGGAAGCCACTTCCATGCCGTGCAGATCCAAGAAGACTCAGAGCAGTGGGTGATGCTGCCTTGACAACTGGATAGGGAATTTTTCCTGTGTTATGCAGGGGTTCAGTGGAAACCAAGTCAAGTCCTCCCCATATCTCTCCCCCCCCCACTCTCTGTTTCTCTCTCTCTCTCTCCTCAAAAAAAACTATTTGAAAGACTCCTTCACATGTTCTCTTTACTTTCCCTCTGGTGACCCAGACTCTGACTCCTGCTAAATCCTCCTTTCACCTTTTCAACAGAGGTCCTCTCCCCTGCCTCCATGAGAGTCTTCTTTCTCCTCTGTCTGTTTTCCAATGCCTTCTGAGACATTCACTGTTTTTTAACACTGGTTCTAGGCTAAGGATTCCTTTACCAAACAAGGTGTTCTCTTTAACATTCTAGGGAGTCACCCCTGGTCAATGGTCATAGGAATTGAATATTTCCAACGGGAGTGTCTTCCCTCTAGGCCTTGATCATTTAGTCTCTATTAAGACCCATTAGCTTTTTAGCCCTCAGGAAACAGGAGACTAGTGGACAAAGGTATTCTTGGGAATGTTGTCCTAGACTTCCATTAGGCGGGATGAGTGTGCACACATCAGGAGTGTATGTCTATCTCCCAGGGAGTAACATCCTGAGAGCACTTACTGATATGTACTGGAGACGCCCAATGGCTTTACTCCATGTGCTCCCAAGAGGTTGGGCCAGCACAGAGGAAGGACTCATCAAAATTGTTGACCTGGAATTCTTCTGGGCAAAGCCTGGGAACTGCTTTGGAAGATATGCCCAGATATCTCCAGAAATATGTGCTGGGGATGTCTAGTAATTCCCTAGTTCCCAAGGCATTATCCAATGCAGGGCTATAAGCTCCTCTATTTCCTTTTCCAGAGACAATAGAAAAGGCCAATAGTTAATATAAACTAGAAAATGGGGAAGCATAGCCCTCCAATGGGATTCTCAATCACAATACCATCCTCCAGTCTGTGAAACATAGGAAAAGTAGTCAGAAATTCCTTATGCTTAGATGTTTATGATTCTCTATCAAGACAGGGACCTGAGATGGAATTGCCACTTATATTTTTCCCATGTTTCAATTTCCATTAGAGAAGAAAGAGTTCTTGATAATCTCCTTTTAAAACTTATTTGCTAAAAGGTATGGAGAAAATGTACCATGAAACCATTCAATCATACTAAGACAAAGGAGATAACCCTGGAAAATGACAAAATAAAATAAAATAAAATAAAAACTGCCCTGTTCCAGGCAAGGTTAGTTGAGCCCTAGAAAAGTATACTAATATAAACTTGGATTCCTGAGAAGGTCAGATTTGGCCGGGTATTCATATTATCAGCCAGTCTGCTGATCTTCTTCATTCCCTTGGGGCCACATTAAGATTAGTAGACCCAGCTAGTGCTTACCTGCATTTTCCCCAAGACCCCTACTAGATCAAGTTCTCGCAGCATCTCAAAGGTGATATTGAGCAAATAGACTAATCCAAATGGGATGAAGGCATCCTGGGGTGATCCCACTGAATAGCCCATCTGCACTCAGGTTCTCTGTCCTAGATCTCAAATACTTATGTTTTTATCTGTATCCCTCTTCAGCCTGACTTTCAATATCTATTTTCTTTTGAAAGGCAAGGACTTAAGAATAAGATTCCTGCCCAGCTCACTTGAACAGTGCTGCCCCAAAGGTTTCCTAATAGTCTCCATATTTTTAAGAATGCCTTAGCAGCAGACCATACTAACTTCCAACTGTCTCAAAGCAGTTTGACAATGAAAATTTTGTGAATTAACATGTTCCTATTATGAAAGTGAATCATCTTTGCAGTCATTCCTTACTATAAGCCCTAAATGGATATTTGTAAAACAAAATGGGTAGTTTTAATATGTAAAACAAAACCTGAATGAGTATGCTATCATTTTGTTTATCATATCAGAATAATATCCTTGTAGAGATTTATGTTGACCTTCTCATTCTTTATTTCAAAAGACAATTCTTCTCACTCTTAAAAGAAAATCGTTATGAAAGATTTGTAAAAGTGAAGTGCTAAAATAATCTAAGATACTACATAGAAACCATTTAGGAAGTCTTATAATAATTAAAAGAAATTTTCTATCCCTCTATTAACTATATTTGTAGATACTATAAGATTCCTAAAATCTTGATAATGTTCTCACAGTCCATTTATGTCCTAATACTGAATCATGATTTAGTTACTCTTAAAGAAAGTTATAGATTAAAAAACCCACCAGGGCAGCTGCCGTGGCTCAGTGGGCAGAGCTCCGACCTGCCATGCTGGAGGTCTGGAGTTCGATCCCTGGTGCCTCCTGCCCATATGCAAATTAAAAAAAAAACCCACCAAATTTACTTGTCAGTGACACTACATTAAGGTGTCTAAAAGTACATGTGGTCAATTATAATTCAGAAATTCATCTTCAACAAAAAGGACTTTAAAAGAGAAGCAAGGCAAGTATATAAATTATGTTCTACTTGTTAATTAACATAACCCTAGTAAATGTGTAAAAGTAAAATAGGACAAAATTCTATGATGGTTTATGGTTGAAGGCCCCAATATAAGACAACTGTTAAATGATCTTATTTCTGAAAATAGCTTCATTAGCCATAGGACAAGGAGAACAGCATACATGATAGTCAGGAAGACTAGAGTGAAGTCAAAGCCCTGTCCCCAGGGACTTTAGCTCCAAAAGCAGAATTTTTTTTTTCAAGGAAGAGACTATCCATATTTTGTGCAAATTCTTCCAGATTATACAAAATGAAGGCTACTCTGCAACTCATCCAAAGAGGTCAGCATAACCCTTTTTTTAAGTTATGAAAAATATTGATGGTCCATCATTTTATACATAAAAGTGCAAAAATCCTGAGCACTACTAATATCAACTTTAAAAGGTTATCCCTAATTGACTTTCTGTCTCTGTAAATGTGCCTATCCTGGACATTCAAATTGCAAATAGTTTTAAGTGAGATCAATAGGTTGGTCAGATTAAGATCATCATGCTCCCGTTGAAAATAGAGAAGGAACAAAAGAAAAAATAGAAGAAGAAACTTAAATAATTCTAAAATGCATCAGGAATGGGATTCTGCAGGTGATTTTGCATCAGCACAGAGATGTACACATATTATTTTAAAATAAAAGAATAAAGACATTCAACAAAGTTAATGAAACATGAGTCTTTATAAATGCTCACTCCTTATTGGGTAAAATCAGTATATTATGTCAGTAGGGGAGCACTGAATTCACAATACAGGGACATCAGTGAATGTTATACCACCTGGGGATGAAAGTCAAATAACTATTATGCAACTTCTGATGATCTTTGAATAATTTCTTCAACTGTGCTTCCTCAATGTAATTATACCCCATTATGCAAGATTCTCAAGTATGTGAACAAAATCCCATGGCTGAGATATATGGTTTGCATTGAAACTGTACCATATAACAGGGCCCTGTGGAGACCTATAGGATGGTCTCATCCTTTTCCCGTCCCCAGAGATCATTTTCCTTCTTTGCTTATGACACATAAAATTTGTAACATGGATTACAGACCAGGATGAATGCTTCCCTTAATGATGAGCCTTATTTGGGTATATTCTGAAAAAAGAAAGGCAATTACAAGCATAGAGATATGGAATGTTTAAAGTAAGGCAAGGTCACTAATAGAGAAAGCAGAATATACATACCTGACCTAATTCCTCTAATGATTGAACATCTCTGACCCTTTAATTTCACTGATTTTAAACTAAGTTTGTCCCTCCTTAGGAATATTTTCATAGATACTTCCAAGACACTTTCTGTATGGAATCACCCACAAATTCAATACAAAAATGGTAGAGTTCAAGGCATTTCATTATAGTGCTCTAATGAATACATTAGCCTAAGTCAAGGTGCTTAATATTTTATTTTGACTTTGCCATCAATTTATACCTGAAAATATAACTGTTACAGAAACATCCATCTTCCCATTCTCTATCACAATGGACCACCTCTGATGTGGTCTGCCATGTGAACAAGCTACAGCTTCTCAAACATTCTAAAATTTCTGCAGGGCACTTCTAAGCATCTCAAGCAACTGAGCTTCACTTACAGCAATAACTTCCTTTCAGTTGCACATTGTCAGCTTTCCTTTCTTTTCTGTTTCAATTTCCCCGTGCTCTCACTTATCCTTCCCCCAAACACTTAACCAATTAAACTTCATAACCCAAGTCCTTTCAAGGGAATTGCTCAAGGGGAATTTAAACTATGATAATTCCTGCCTCTTAAATGGTATTGGTAAAATGAGAGCACAGATATCCATGACAAATGGAATTATGTAGATGCAACTAATAGGAGACAATGATAATGCTAATATTATATTACTTAATAACTGAAACTCTCATTGGAATTTTTTGTGTGTGCTGTATGGCAGGGTCACATTTCATTATTTTCCCATATGAGTATCCCATTATTGCAGCACCATTTGTTGAAATTTTTTGTTGCTTGTTCTTTGTTTTGCTTGTTTGTTTTTTTGGGAAGTGCATGGATCAGGAATCAGACTCAGGCCTCCTGCATGGCAGGTGAGAATTCCACCACTGAATTACCCTTGCACCCCCTCTCATTGGAATTCATTAGTATTTGCAATGTAAACACTTACTCAGCATCAATATCTCTGACCTGACATCACCATCTTTGCTAAGATCACATTCTACATGAAGCTTGAAAACAGTGCTTACCTCTTTCCCCTACAGAATTTTCATTGTTAAGATTTCCAATGTCAATATGGAAATCATAAAAAAAAATGATTCCTTGCTTACTTCAAAGAGCATAATGATGTTGTTAAAAATACCAAGTTACTCCAGAAAGCATCACTATAAAGTGAGAATATCAACATGTATGGCATACTGTGCTGTATCTGGCTTTGGTATTATTGTCATTTCTATAATTTAAATTGAAATTGCTGAGTTAAGAATTGTCACTGGAACAATTCTAATAACCATGATTAGAGTCCTTTACTCACCTGAAATGATGAATGTGTTATCTCTCTCATGTGATTGCTAACCTCACTGGAATCAGAAGGATTTATGTGTCTCTCCCCTTTGAGACACAAACCTGGGAGCTTGAACACAATTTATTATTCTGAAAACATCTGAGAAGAAATGATGCTTCTGGGTCTTTGCTAATTATCCAGAGTGTTTTTTATTTCCCTACTGAGAAACATTCTTTATATATGATTTCCCTGCATTCTTGTGTTATTTTGTACTGCTCCCTCTCAAACACCTTGAGTGAAGTATATTATTTGTTGAATTCACACTTTAATATTCCCCAAATTACTTGAATGTTCAGCATTTTCCACATTGGATGCCTCCAAGTTTATGTGTACATTAGATTCCTCTAACATACCCTATACTTCTTCTGAAAGATTCAGAAAAAATATGATTTATGCATATATATAACTTTTATTTTATTTCTCTTTTTTCTTTCTTTCTTTTAATCCTACAACTAAATTGAGTTCATCCTACCTTAATTTATTAACCCATAATCATCAGTCCCCATTCCTAATTCCACTTCAATTTTCCTTTCGTATAGTCACCTCTTCTAAGAAAGTTGATATATGTCCTTTTAAAGGCATACATCTTTATAAAGTAAATACAATGTATGTTTTAATAGTCCTGCATATATTGAGACACATGTCATTGTGATATCTAATGTTTTCATTCAACTATTTTACTTTATGGCTATGAATTTATTTATTAATGGATACAAATTGAGTGAGGACAGTGCTGATAAATCCCTCATGAGGGCAGGGCCTGCCACTTGTCCAAGGCACCATGATTTGGGATGTATTTAACCCCACTAGCATCTGGGAGGAGCATTTTTCAGCCACAATGTCTTTGAATTTGTTAGTATTAAACTTGATAAGGCCCCATTTCTTGGGTACATTGAATTTTTTGGTGACCAGAGGACTTGAACTTGGCCATGCACAGCACCTTGATCAAATGTTCCTTGTTTTGATACTTGGTACTGATAGGCATAATGACTTGGACAAACTGGACCCTGGTTATCAAAACTTGGGGCTTTCCAAAGTCATCTTACATACCTACCTGGAGCTTAGATTGGAGACTGCATGAGGTCAAGGCTGTTGGCAAGTTCCTTAAGGCAACCCATGCAAGCAACAGATTGTGAACACCACCAAGGAGGCTGCTATCTGCAGTCACTACACAATGGACAGAGGGAGTGGGTCAGATTAATTGGCTGCAGAGTCAATGATTATTTTTTTTTTCCGCATGGGCAGGCACTGGGAAACGAGCCTGGGTCTGCAGCATATCAGGTGAGAACTCTGCCTGCTGAGCCACTGTGGCCTGCCCTCAATGATGTTTTTATTTTTTTAATTAATTTTTTAAAAATATATAATAACAAACAAACACAAACATTCTTAACTTATGATCCTTCCATTCTACAGATAATAATCAGTAATTCACAATATTCAATGATGTTATGAGATCTATTTATTCTACTATATATACACAGGTTCATTGTTGCTTTCTCTACTCTACTAACATAATAAAAATATTATAATATTGTTATTATCTCTATTTACCTCCATTTAATAAATGATTTGTTTCTTTAGACATTACACTTCAGTTATTTTCTAAGTACTGGGTTCTACATTTGTCATGCAATTAATAATTTTGTATGTGATCTGATGATGATCCATGATTGAACATTTCTGTGAAATTTATCCAGAAGTGGATCACTGATTCAGCACAAATAAATGAATTTCCAATTTCTAGTGGATCCTTTCATGATTAATTCTACTAATATACACTCCACCATCAATGTAAAATTTTTCAAACTCCTGACATCTTACTTCTGAATATGTGTTGCTTATACATTTGGTAAGGGTTGAGAAAAATAATTTAATCACATTTAATTTGATAGATCTAAATTATTTCTAGTTGCATTGATTTATTAAAATATTTTTAATATTCAAATATAGGTCTGAGTTTGAAATTCAGTTAAGCACAATCCATGAGAGCAAATAAATTCAGAGATTATAAAAGAGACAGATAAACACAAAAATTTAATATATATTAAAATTATAGTAATAAACTTAATATTTCAGTGTGTTTAGTAGTGCTAAGATGGACAGATTAGGGTAATGCTGATAAAGTACTTACTGAAGACACACAGAACTAACCTACACTCTGTAGCAGAGGCAGGTTGGCTGAATACCAAGGTTTTTGCTTTGCCTCCTGGACCCATGGCTACACTATTTGGCATCCTCCCTTGCAGTCTGGTGTGTAAACTGGTAAGATCATACTCACTATGCACTATTCTTTTTATCACTGTGTTTCTCATGAATGGCTTTCTGCATTGGCTTTCTGGTATAAAATTTGTATTTTCTAATTGATGAACAATAAAAGTTGTTGATGAAATGTTGTAGAAGCCTGAGGGAAGAAGTAAAGAATGAGAAAAGTGATTGCAGTGGAAAAGGAGATACTATTGCAAGCAAAGAATTGTTTGTTTGCAGTCATATTAATTATTTGGTGATCAGGAAGCAAAATTTTAAACGTACATATCTGTACTTGAATGCTCCTAACATGCATTTCATAAATGGTTCTAAATAACTGTTGATATAATTATATGCTTCCATATCTAAATCAATACTTTTTGGTGATGGAATAAATATTAATAACTATTAACATTCAATAATGTCTGTTAGATCTTTGGACCATATTTTGGAAAAATTAGTTTTTTTCTTAATCTATTAGAAAATTATTTTCACTATCGTATTGCAAACTGCTTTTGTGGCTAGAATTGCTTTGGAAGAAGTAAGCCTTTTGATATTTACATTTTAATGAATTCAACTTCATATACATTTTGTGAAATGAGGCAGACTTTATTATTGCAACTTCTGCATCAACAATCTGTTCCTACCCTGATAATCCTTATTGCTTATAAAAATGCCTTGATAAGCACTAAAGAGATAAAACCCACATGGGGCAGCAGATTGGAATACAAGGTGACACCTGAAGTCATACTTTTTGAAAGGACTTCAAGCTGTATAGAATAATAATTTTATTTGAGAGAAAGAAAGAAAGTTTTATAGTTCTTGATGGAGATATAGAAAGAAAAGAAAGGATGGGAGAGGAAAAGAGTAGGAAGAGAAAGAAGTCAGTAAAATGATATAATGCTAGGGGAATATAGAAGATGAAGGCTAAGTGAGGAATTCTTCTGTGGTAGAATGGTCATATAACTCTTAAAATAAGGAGGTCTGATGTTATCATATAAACTTCTACTTTATTCAGAGGATTATGGCAGTACAAACATCTGGAGTTGGGAATCTATGAAATTTCAGAGAGAAAAACACGCTGTTTAAGTTAAATGTATCTAGATCTTAAGGGAGAAGAAAATTCTCATTATGGAAACTTAAAATTCCTTGACTTTGATTTTGAATTTAAAAATGTGGAACATGGCAACTTCTATCTTCTTTTTTTAATAATTGTTGATGCATAAAGTATTTTTAAAAGAATAAAAAAGTATTTATACACTGAGATGCATATAAAATATTGAGGTATGAAGTCATGTCAGTGAATTAGATTTAATTTAAGTTTGCAAGATGATACTTACTATACTTCTGAATTTGGGAAAGTTTTGCCTATTCTTTATCTCATGTTTTGAAGGGATTCAAAGCATGTCTCACCAAAGATTTAAAGATTGAAATTTTTCTTTCCAAGACTTCCCTAAATTATGTACTTGTGTGAGAACTACCACTTCTGCTGCTGCTACCCAGTGAGGGGCTCCTGTAGTTGCTATTTCAAGCCTTTTCTAACTTTGATAGCTATGCCCAGACAGTTCTCTCTTCATATCTTATTGTTGGTGCCTTAATTTGGACATTTTTATAAACTTGCTTAGCTGGGACATTTTCAAAGCCTTAGATCTGTAAACTTGCAACTTAATTAATTCCACCTTATAAAAGCCATTCTGTTTCTGGTATATTGCATTTCAGCTGCTAGCAACCTAGAAAAGATTTTTGATACCAGAGAAGAGGGGTGCTGCTGCAGTTTGCAAATACCAAACATGTTGGAATAGCTTTTCAAATGGTTAAGGGAAAGATTTTGGAAGAGTTGTTAGGAGCTTGATAAAGAAGGCCTAGAATACTTTGAAGAGACTGTTGGTGGAAATGAGGACTCTAAAGACACCTCTGATGAGGCTCTAGACAGAAATAGGGTATGTGTTATTGCAAACTTGGAAGAAGGCAATTCTTGTTTTAAAATGGCAGATAATCTGGCAGAGTTGACTTGCAGCTTTGGCTGGAAGGCAGATTTTAAAAGCCATGAACTTGATTATCTAACAGAAGAGAATGCCTAATGAAATTGGGTAAGTGCAGCCTGGTTTCTCCTTGCAGCTTATAGCAAAGTGTGACAGGAAAGAGATAAGCTGAGAACTGAACTCTTGGGTAAAAAGAAACTAGAAGTTGATGTGCTGGAAAATTCTGGGCTTCAAGGAAGGGAGACCACAGAGAATGGTGCCCCATGTGGGGATTTGGCCAAATGTGGAAGCAGTAAGTCATTTCTGAGAAAGCCAAGATTGGAGATGGAGTTATCCAGAAAGAATATGTGGAAACTCCTTCTGTCTGATGGGCATGATCTAAGCTTACTGTATAGAAAGCAGACTCTGTGTAAATGCAACCACTGCCACTCTGGGCTAAAAATCTCAGAAAAGGGACAAAGTGAAGGTAAAATAACATCAGAGACAGAACTATGGAATTTAAAGTCTGAAGTCAAGAAACTTTGGACCAGGAGAGCAGACTCACCTGAGCATGTGAGAGTGTGAGTTTGCCCTGAAGGCAGAAGGTGGGCCTTCCACCTCATTGCAGTGGAAGAGTTGTGCCACCTCTGGCCTTGGAGAAGGTGGAGCACATTCCTTGGGGATTGGGGAGAACCTGGCTGCCACCACATGGAGGGGTTGAGTGTGTACCCCAGAGATGGCAGAGAGTCCAGGTGTGGCATCGATACTTGGAGAGGGTGGAGCCAAGAAAAAGGTGGTCACCCCAATGTTCCCAAAGGTTGCATTCAGAAAGAGGCGTGCTGCTGCACAGGCCTTGGAAAGGGTGGGACTGCCACTTTCTAAAGCCCCAAAAGTAAATGACTCTCAGACTTTGAAATGTAATGGACTTTGCCAGGCTGTAGCCTGAACAATTGAGTAACCTCATTTTGTAGCTCATGTCTGAGTTGAAATTTACAGCCTTGGTAATTTACAGAATTACAATTTTTTTTTCACAAGCAGAGGTATATAAAAGTCTCAGAATACTATTCCTAAAGTTCATGAGGGGTTACTCTGAAAAAAACAAGACCAGCAACTTGGTCACAAAGGCAGTGGTATCCAGTAGGGTCACATGGATATCTAGGAACAAAGGTGTTGCTCACAGCACAACGTCAGAACCAAGACCTCAGATTAACTTGATTATATATTTGGATCTTAATTAGTCTCTTGTAGATGGCAAGTATTGGCCCCTTGCCCTATGAAAATTGTTAAATCCAATTTAGAATTATTTAGGGCCTGATCAACAGATAATAAAAATTAGTTATTTTTCTGAGAAAAAGGAATGATAGCAAAGTCAGAGCTTGAACTATTTAAGGCCAGTTTTTCATGTAGGTATAAGGGGCCTCCTTGAATGAAATTAGAATTGCTCAGACGTTTTTATCATGGGGTCTGATGTTGGATTGCATGGCCAACATCAGTAATATTGAGGACAGTAGCAACTGTTGCTGATAATCTAATAATTGTATTAGAAAGGTTTTGTGGGGAAAGAAAAAAAAGAAAAAGGGCAGGTCACGGTGGCTCAGCAGGTAGAGCTTTTGCTTGCCACGCCAGAGACCTGGTTTTGATTCCCAGTGCCTGCCCATGCAAAAAAAAAAAAAAAAAAAAAAAAAGGTACTGTGGGAAGAGAAAAGGGCTATTTTGTGTGGATGACCACAAGGGATTATAGAACATAAGAGGAATGATTATAAATGAGCAGATCAAAAAAAATTAAATAAATAAGCATCTTGGTCCAGTGTCTTGGGTGGAAGCTGTCTTTTGTCTGTAGTTATGTTCTTGGGACAGCTGCTCCTGTAAAGAATCTACTTCTAGAGCATCTCTGAAACCTCTCTTTTAGGTCCATCATTGGAGTAGCCTTCCAATTGTTTGGAATTTGAATTACTTCTTTAGTAGCTAATCATGAATCTAAGGATTGACTCACTGGAGTTCTGCTGCTGTGTTTTTGTTAACAGCATCTGGTAACAAATGATTTTCAAAGGCAATTTTTCTCTAATATCTCCTCCAAAAACCAAAACATCCTGGTATAGGTCATGAAGGGATGTTTAAGAAGACGTTTTGGGAAGATGGTCTTAACATGTCCATGATGGGACTGGGTGTAATACAGGAATCCCATGTAATATTTTACTAGGTCTGCATGCAATAGGGCAAAGTCTACTATAAGAGGTGAAATCCCTAATTGCATGGGCCTTCCAGCTGCCAGTTAGTAAGGAGAGAACTGATGTGTCCCTGAGGGACCATATGGTCACAAGAGCCAGTGGGAGTAGCTTTGGTCAATGAAGCTCAAGGGTTTCTGAAAGATTTTCTAATTTTGATTTAAGGATGTCATTGGTCCTTTTGATCTTTCTTGAATACTGTAGGTTGTAAGGACAGTGTAGTTTTTGAGTGAATGGTCATATCTGCAGAGTTCTCTTATAATAATTCCTGTAAAGTGTGTGCCTAGATCACTTGATATAAAAGTCGAGAAGCCCAAGGTTATAAGCACAAAAGCAAGCAGCTTTTTAGTAACTTTAAATATTGTAGGTTTTCAGCAAAGGAATGCTTCAACTCTCTTCTAAAAATAGATTCACAGTCACTAAAACATATTCACACCCCATGGAGAGTCTAAGCTGGATAAAAGCCATCCTAAGGATTCAAAGATCCCATGACCCTTTGATTCTTGGCCATGTCCTTTCTGTACAGTTTTTACTGGATCATATTGCTGACAGGAATATGCATATTGCATGAAGGTAAATAACCTCAGCTGTTTTATTAAAGTTTCTTCATGAATATTGATGTAAAATAGTAACTTACTTGTTTATTATATCTTGAGGAAATTCATGGAGAAATGTGGTTAATATCCATATGAAATGTTACCAAGCTGCTGTCTTAGAGAGCACCAAGTGTGAAGGATATATACAAATATATTTGCCTTCTTCCTTTTCAAAACCAGGGGCTAAATATTAATGAAAGGTCACTTTGGGCCTCTCCAGGGTTTAGTACTCTGATGGTTTCAATACATAGCTTTGGTCAAGGCAAGTTGTTTGACATAATGACCAGCTAAAGCATTTCCTTTAGCTTCCATATCCCCTTTTTCTACATGGGCCTCAGATTTTATCATAACCACCTCTATATAAATTAGGAGTACATCTAAAAATTCCCTTCTTGATTGGGCTTCTAGCAGAGGTGAGAAGTCCCATTTGTTGCAAAGCTTTGCAAATTTATGTAGTATACTATAAGTACACATTCTATCTATCTATCTATCTATCTATCTATCTATCTATCTATCTATCTATCATCTATCTATCTATCTATCTATCTATCTATCTATCTATCTATCAACTATCTATGTTTCTTTGTTTGCTTTCAGGTCTTTGACTAGTTGACAAGCTCTAAAATCTGGGCTGATTTTACCCAGGTGGCAGACTATCTTCTACAGGAGAATTTACATTTATGATAGTACATCCTGCTTGATAACCTCCAGTTCCAGTATTAAGATACAATGCATCAACAAATAATATTAGGCAGGGTTCTTGATGAGAAATTCTAATAAATCTGAGTGAGATACAGATAATATTGTGTCTGAAGTAAGACAATTATGAAGTTTCCTTTCTTCTAGTATGGACAGAAGGGTACCAGCATTCAGGGTGTTGCAGCAATAAATAGTACCGTGAGAGGGAGCCCAAAGAGAATTTCATAAAAGGTTAACCAATAGGCTGAAAAATATTGTGTTCTCATTCAATAGTAATGTCTGCACTGTATGAGGAGCCATGAGGTCAAGTGTGGAGTTTATTAGAGGGATTAAGATTTACAGTGGCAGAAGCATTACATTTTGCAGTGGGAGCTATTGCCCTAAGTTAAAGAGGTTAATCCTTTGCAACTGGGTCGAGTTTAAGGCTATATAGTAAGTGATGCATTCTTTTATGATTTCCATAAAGTTGAGTTAAAACCCCACAGGGCATCCAGATGGACAAATAAATGAAATGGGTTTCCATAGTTGGAACTGTCTCTGGAGAGAGGCAATTGAAGAACTTTCTTCAGGTTATATTGGTTACAGTAGGCCTGTAAATTTGGCGTTCCTAGAAGAGAGTGTCTCTTTCTGAAGACATAGTTAATTCATAAAGAAGTCCTGTAATCTCATAAAAAAATTGACACTTTTTTTTTGCAATATCCAACTAAATATAGAAAGCCTTTCAATTGCCATTTTGTAAGGGTTCTAGGACAATTTTGGATAGGTTTCAGTCTATGAGTTGAGAGGGTTTTTCTCTCCTTAAATAATGGATTGTGTCCTGGTAACATTGTAATTTATTTTTTTTAATCTATCATGTCTCTTTTCTGCTAAGGGTGAGAGCAAGGAAATGGAACTCTTTGTACAGGTTTCCTTGTTCTCTGAACAAACCAATATGTAATCTATTCAATATTTATCAGAACTGAATCCCAAGGAAAATTTAGATCTTTTTGATTTTGATTGAGGACCTATATAAAGTAAGGGAGAGCTTCAATGAAACCCTGAGATATGACTGTCCATATTGTTGTCCTCACCATGTGAAGTCAAAAAGGTATTGACTTTCCTGGTCTAGAGGCACACAGGGAAAAACAGCGAATTTTTACTTTAGAGAAGCAAGTGACTTCAGAAGGAATTGATGAAAAGATAGTATTTGTATTAGGTCCTACTGGAAAGTAAGATATGACAGTTTTGTTGATGGACTTGAGATCTTGAGGAAATTTATATGCTTGTCTATTTGATTTATTTCTCAGCAAGCTAGGAGTATTATAGGGCATGTGCAGAGCATAAAACATTTGGGTATGATGCTTTCAACTATAGGTTTGAGCCTTCCTTTGCTTCTAGCTTCAAGGGATATTGGGTAAGCTTTGGAATAAAGTTTGGTAGAATCTATCTTAACTTTTATAGGTTTGGCTCCAAGGATTTTGCATATATTTGTGGAATTGTTAGCCCATAAAATGTGAGGTACAGTATCAAGATCCTTGTCTAGCATATGCATCAAATATAATGGATAAAGCAAGGATATATCCAAAGTAAGCACAATGTAATTATGAATAGAGGAGTCCTCTGGAACCTAAAGAAATAGACCCATCCAATGAGTATTTAATATTTCAATTTCATTTGCAAAATCCATCTCTCTCTATTAGATTTGAAGGGGTTGTGTATTAGTTTGAAGCTGTTATGTACCCCAGAAAAGGCCATGTTCTTTTAATCCATTCCTGTGGGTTCAGACTTGTTATGGGTAGGACCTTTTTTATTAAATTATTTCCACTGAGATATGAGCAGCCCCATTCAAGGTGGGTCTCAAACCCTTTACTAGAGTTCTTTATAAAGGATAAGGAATACACAGGTATAAAACCCAGAGAACTCAAAGAAGTTCCAGAAAAGTTGAGAGACAAGGGAACACCCACAGAAAATGAGAGAGGAAGCCACTGAAGCCAGAATCTGAAAGCAATGTAGCCCTGGAGAGAAGGAAAAGCAGATGACACCATAAGCCTTCCCAACTCCACATATTGTCCTGATGATGCCTTGAGTTGGACATTTTCATTGCCTGAGAACTGTAAATTATAAGTTAATAAATCCCCATTGTGGGAGCCAACCTATTTCTGGTGTATTGCATCTTTGCAGCTTTAGCAATCCAAAATATATGGTATCACAGACCAGAAAGGAATGCTTTTCAGGCAGGAGCCCCAGGGGTGCAGTTAAGGACTGGGAAACAGGTAAAAATCTGTGGGTTATTTTAAATACCTACCACCTGTGTGGTAATTATACTCCAAGGAAGAGATGGCAGGTTTCAATGAGGAATGCCTTTATCTATCAAGAATTGATGAGATGAACATCAATTTATAGTTTATTCATCCTGAATATTTAAGGCTAAGAAAGGACATTGGGCTTTTTTTTTTATTTCTTAGAGCACCCTCATTTATCTGAATTTAGGAATTTGGCTTATTTGTGTTTGTTTATTTTGTAAGATGGCATTACCTTTTCCCCAAATGTTCCTAGTGTTTATAATTTCCACAAGTGTCCTTGCCAGTAGGTTGTTGGTTGGGAGGTGGGACAACTTGCTGTTTGATCTGCAGGGAAAAAATTTTATTTTGGTGCCCATCTTATTTTTGTTCTAAAGCCCACTATTAAAACATTCTGTCTGGTGTAGTTCTGATTTCTGTTCTTGAATGGGGTCTCTGATTTTAGGTTTCTTTTATTTACAATATGAGAGGAAAGGGCTACTGTTACATCCTCATCTTCCTTAACTTCTGAATGTTGTCTGAAGGTAATCTAGACCATTTAGTCTCCAATTTTCCAATTATATTCCTTCCAACCCCCAAATATCCAGCCAAACCACTGGCCACAGCTCATGAACCTGTATGTGAAGGCTGAAACCTATAGTTGAAAGCATCATACCCATCATTTCTCCTTTCAAGAAAAATCAATCAACCACTAGATACACTGTTTGAGGTTCTGACCACTAAGAGGATTTCCCTCCACTACTGTCTCCAGGTATCTCCCAGAAAGGGGCTGTGGTGCCCTGGGTATCCACTTTTGGGATGTCTATAAATTATGAAAAACTCTCCTTATACAAACTCTTCTCTTCTTGTAAGGAATTCCACAAGAAGCTCTGATTGTGGGTAGGGAAAGAGAAGGTAATGTTGCAGGAATGGAGGACATGGGCATTTGAACCATTTCTTCAATAATTAACTTATACCTTCAAGGCCTGCTAAAGCTAGATATGATATAAACCACTTCCATGTGATGATGGAGTGCTGCTGTGCACACCTAACTTAATGGTTTAGTAGGTCAAATAGCACTTGTTTCATGATGGGAAGCTCCAGTCTCATAGTAATTTTTGGCCTATGGTTAAGCATTCGGTCTCTACTGGGGCCCAGTTGCAGGCCAAAAGCTGTTTTTCAAAAGGAGAATAGTAATCTGCAAAGGAAAGCAAATTTTGCTCTAAAATCCCATGTGTTTGCCCTGTGTTTCTCGTATAGAAGAAACCTGAGAAAGGTTCAAAATAGCATCTCTATTTGCCAATGAGAATTAAAACACCATCGGTTATGCTGGATCATTATGGTCCAAGTGGTAAATTAGCTTGCACAGCAGTCTGTATCTGTTACAAAGCCATCTCTTGTTCTGGTTTGCACTCAAAACTAGTTGCTTTTTTGGTTACTTGAAAAATGGGCCAAAGTGGCACACCCAAATGGGAAATATGTTGCTTCCCACATCCTCAGAGCCCAACCAGACATTCCACCTCTTTCTTGTTTGTAGGAGGGACCAGATGCCACAGTTTATCCTATACCTTAAAAGGGATATTCTGACATTGACTTCTCCTCTGGGTGCTTAGAAATTTCACTGATGTAGAAAGACCCTGATTTTTTTCTTGAATTTATTGTCCATCCTCTGATATGCAAATGCCTCACCAATAATCTATAGAAGTTGCTACTTCTTGTTTACAAATCCAATCAGGATAATGCCATTGAAGCTATGGACCTTGGAATGTGTTTTGGAAAGGTAATTCAATCAAAATATTTAAAGATTATATTGTGACATAAGATTGCAGATTTTCTGTACCTGTGAGGAAGGAAAGGGAAGGGGTTTTGTTGACCTTGCCAGCCAAAAGAAAACTAACAAGTACTGAAATAAAAGCTATTGCCAAATAAACAGCTACATACCAAGTAGCTGTGGATGCGTTAATTTGTTCAAGCAATGATACCATATCTGAAAGAGCAGCTGCAGTTAGAGTAACCACCTGGATAATTTATGAGAACCTACTGTCATCCTCCAAGATCCATCTGTTTCTGCAAAGAACATATAGGAGAGTTGAACAGGAATGTGATAGAATCACCACACTCACATCCTTCAAACCTTGATGGTGGCACTTTTATTCACATATATGTGTAAATCATTTCTGGACACTCTATTCAGTTCCATTGACCAGGTTATTTATCTTTTAAACAATAACACACTCGCTTATTTATTTCAGTATTTTGATAAATCCTAAAATCAGATAATATGAGTCCTCCAAGTTTATTCTTCTTTTTCAGTTTTATAAATACCTGAGTCCTTTGCATTTCCATTTAAAGTGCAAAATTAGCTTCTCAATTTATGCAAATAAAATCTGTACTTAAATTTTAATTGGGTTGCATTAAATATACAGATCAATTTGGTATAGCATTTAATTAATAGATTAGTCGTTACCAATCGGATTCTCTACAAATACATATTTCTTTATTTTGTTCAGATTACATGACTAACATCCACTAAGTTAGAATCCCTTGGTGTGTGAGTCAGGCATCCATATACTTTTCAAAATTATTTTAAAAATTTCTTATGTATATAGCCAGATATTAGTCTGTTGACTAGTATATGACATCCCCAAGACAAGGAAAGACTCTATAATTCAGCCAGACTGTTAATATTCTAATGTTCTAGAACAGAATCTTACAGTTATCTGTCTACTACCCCAACTCTCCCATTAATACTTCTTACTCGTAAGTTTATTTCTTCTATGAGATACTCAATGAGCTTAAAATATCTCTCATGCCACTTAGAAGCATAGTACCTTAAAATTTAAATAAGCAGCATATGATTTTTATTAAACAATTATAAATTATGTCATAATTTATGCTTTTACATTATTTTTACCTACATATTTATGAAGTTTTTAAGGAATTAGAGGTAATATTCCCAGCAAGAGGAAACTGTATTTCAGTAAATTTAAGTTATTAATGTAGTGCTACATGCTAATAAGTATCAGAGCTGGGACTATGTAGAAGAAAAATAATCATTTGATGACTTTTCCAATTCTGTGTCAAATAGCTTTTACACTGAAGGACCATTTTTCTACTCAAAGCCAAGGTGCATTCAAGTCTCATTTTTATTATGTACTTTGTTGTTGCAGAAGCTTTCACTTGTTTATTATGGAATAAAAACTCAACTTGTTGCTTTTCTGTTGCAGAATAAAGTTGTTATATAGTCTCCATGGACATCCCATGCGATCTTCAAGATGATCTTAATAAACTGGCATAAGTATCCCAATGTAATAGTCACAGCATATTGTAATTCAGTGACCAGTTCAGTTCCAGAGGTACGAGGAATGATTTTTTAACACTTCCAAAATATTTTAGAAATGATAACCCTGAATCTCAAACCAAAGTATGTGCTTTAACATATAAATTTGAAATAACATATACTAGCTCTCTCAGAATTCTGTTAAAATTCACATAACTTCCAGGGACCATAACAGAGAAAACAGGAAGTTCTCTTTACATATAAAGATCAATAAAGCTGCAATTCAGAAATATACTTTAATTATCCTTATGGAAAATAACAGAATAGGAACAATCGATTAAAGACTATATTTAAATATTAGGGAAATTATTAAAGAGAGAGAAAATTAATTTTCAATCATCCATTAGATGTATGCTACTTTGATAGCATATTTTTTCTGATAAAGGATTATAAGTGAACTTTAAATTTAATTTACTAGATATCTAATTGATTTAAAAGCCATTTTATCTTATTATTAATTGTTAAATTTCAGGATCTTTTAAGCTTTATTTAAAAACTTCAAATAGCTGAAGGTATTGTCTACATTGTTCCTAAGTGACAATGGATTCCAGAATTATATAAATGGAATTATATAAATTCACAGTGGAATTATATAAATGGCCAAGTGGTTTAATGTGTGGAATCAGAGAAGTCTGGACTTGAATCCTGGCTGTGATGGTAACTAATTGTATGACCTTAGTCAAATTATGCATATGTTTAGCATGAATTTTCTCATTAATTAAATGACACTAAAATTATTTAGTTTATAGATTATTATGTGGATTATATAAAATGATGTCCAGAAAATTCTTAACCATCATAGCCACTTAAAATGTGGTAGCTGCTGTTGTAGCTTTCCATCTTCTGAAGCTTAATGTTTGCAAACTGTTCTTCTGGATGTCTGTTATTTTATGTTTCAGACTATATAAGAGTTGAGGAAATGGTTTTATTTGAGTCTTTCAGATTGTTGATCCTGTTTTTTTTTTAATTCAGGACCTATATTTTTTTCTCTCTAGCCTGTATCTCATTTTACAGTGAAATCAAATAAATGTAAATACAACCACAAAGTTGAAATATTAGTTATAGGAATACCAGTGTGCAGAGCAGATTGGGTGAAATGGCTTAATTCCATTTCATTTCCTCTTCTATGTTTCCAGTTACTAATAGTGATACAGAGAATTTCTGTAATGGGGCATGATTTGCTATAAAATATGCCTTCATTTGTAAACAAACTTCTTTCTTTACAGATATCAGTGACCAAGAATTGCCAGAAAGTTATATTGTCGAAAGTATCTGGAAAATTTAAGTAAACATACTATTATTCCACTGCTATGTCCATAAGCAGAATGTGGTGACAGAGAAGGATGAAAAATGGAAATGTATAACATAGTGAACACTTTTGTGGATGAATGTGGTTAAAGTGAAAATATAAGAATATTCTCCCATGAATTAGAACAAATGTATGATATTGTTACAGGGTGTTAATAGTAGGGTGGTATATGTGTAAAGATATACCTAAAGCAAGCAATGAATTGATCTGAATAGTAATATATGAATATGCTTCCATCAATTACAAAATAAAATAAAACAGGCCAAGTAAAATAAACCAGATACAAAGTATTACATATTGTTGACTTCATTTATATAGAATGTAAATATAAATATATTTATAGAGGTGGGAAAAATCTATTCCTGATGGAAATAGATTAGAGGTATGTAGGCTAAGAAAAGGATAGAGGGATTGAGAGGTAATTGCTTAAGGCTATGGGTTTTTTCTTTTTGGAGTAATGAAAATGCCCTAACATTGATTGAGATGATGAATATACCACTCTGTGAACATACTAAAATCCATTGATTGTAAAAATGTTAAGCATTTCCTGAACTTATTGTCTATAGCATTATTGAATCTGTTGACCGTCATTGCCAACACAATCAAGGGGATACATTTTCTAAATCAATGAAATGTACATAAATGAAAGCAAGGCAAAGGTCAGCACAATTCATATAAAAGACCAGAAAGTGTAAAGAGCCTAAAATATAACAATAGATACAATGCTTGTACAAAATGTGAGATCAGTCAGAAATAAATGCTTATCAAAGATATCTCACATTGAAAATAAAAAAGAGGAATTGTAAAAATATAGATTATGAATAGCAGAGATTTCACACATCAAAAGTAAGTTTTTAATACCTGGGTTCAAGTCCCAGTGCCTGCCCATGCCAAAACGAAGTAAGTCTATAAGGAAATAATTTATATGGCATTATGGTAAATTAAAATTGTCACATAAAATTAGAATGTAAAGGAATATAATGAACATATTTGTTATTGGAATAAATTAACAGTGATGAATAAATGAAAAGTTGTTAAACATTTTATGACTAAAACAGAGGTTGAACTTAATTATAATCAAATAGTTGATAACAGGAATACATTTCTGATATAAAATTTTAATAGCAGAGAAAATTGAAACTACAAGCCCAGATTTTGTAGAGGAATTTTTTAAAGGAAATTTTAGCAACTGATCTGATGAACATTTATAAGATATCATTCAGTTAGGATGCATTATGAACTCTTACCTTTACAAATTTTCTCTATCAGAAATTTAAAAATAAATAAGACAAGTCTTTAATTTGATAATTTATTTATTTTTAAATGACATACCAAACCTTTACAAATCAAGAGAAAAATAGGTGGAGTTTAGAAAGCATGGTTATAGCACAGCAACCTGTTTATAATTAACTTCAGCAAAATCAAGAAAAATTTTTGATATTTTATAAACAATGACAGGAAAACAGTTTTCAATGAGTCATGTACTTTTATTTTGTATCCAATATTATTTAAAACAAATGACTAATTAGAAATTTCAACCTTAGAAAACTTTATTTGATGCATTCATGTATAGATCATGCAAAATTTTAATTTCTGGAAGATTAGTTTTTCCCTAAATTGATCATTAAAAATCAAGTTTCTTCCAAAATTATATTTACAACATATGCACATTGCTTATAAACTTGGATTCAGTCAATTCTGTATTTCCATTTCTATGATTCTTGGAACTATTTAGATGAGGCCTACATGATATGTATGTGTATTTGTGTATTCTCCCAATAATGTCCCAATGCTATTTGATCTTAATAAAAAACACTTTAATATTGAGAATATTCACCATGAGCTAAAGTGGTGAAAACTTTCTTCCAACAGCATCTGTTAGAAATTTGTCACCTTCACTTTTTTCACAAATAAATTTTGTTAACCATATAAGGATTCCAAAATTTGAGACAAAATTCTTGTTCTCTTTCAGATAAATTTTGTTATAATTTTTATTCATGCATTTTCGTTGTATCCTGAGATAAATCGACCTAAAAAATTTGCTCAGGTTCTGGTCAAACAGAAAGTTCTCCCAGAAATTATGTCTCACATGCATTCTGAGGAGCTCCTGTGAACACAGGCAGAGCAGATTATCCCTTAACTTTCAACCTGATAATGCCACAGCACCTCTTATAATAAGAATTGCTGATAATGCAACACTTGGTCATTCCTGGGACCAATTTTGAAGGAAGATTGCTTAGCATGCTTCTGAGGATAATAGCTCAAGAACCACTGCATCCAAGTTGTTTGTAACAGAGAGTTGTTTTTCTCTTAGAAACCACATAATTTTGAGCATAATTGTTTGTAATTCTTTTGTGATGCTCTAATTTTTTGACTGTGTAACAGAGAATTTCCAGAGAAATACTTAATTACGCTGTGGCAGAAAGTCTACATCATTAACCTCCAGGGATAGAACAACACATTTTTTACAATGAAATGTTTTATATAATCAATATATTACACTATCTTAGAAGTAAACGTTATTCATTATACAAAAGTTAGAATACAACACAATTCAAAGAAGAAAATAAAAATGATTCATAATTGTTAATATTTACATGTATTTTCTTCTAACTAGTTCTCTGCTTTTATATAATGTTTATTTATATGTATACTTATGTACTGGCATAATTTTATCACACTGTATTTTCAGTAACTTATTCTGATCTTATCACTAAATAATTATAATACCTTGACCAAAGTTAAATTAGCTTTTTTTTGTAAAACGTACAGTATTATGTGTTTTGCATTGGGTTGGTGCCTCAACACTCACTTCCCTCTAGGAGTGTACATGTGCTAAAGAATGGACATTTTTTGAGGCATCATATGGAAAACATGTGCAGGCTCTTTATTCTAGTTTGGCTGAGTCACCTAACTCATCTACACAGGAGATATATATATATATTTATTAATATATAACAATATTTTTGCAACTTTTGCAATAATTGTAGTATACTTGGCTTTTATTTTATTAAAAGAAAAATAAGGATAAAGTAAAATAATTGCTGATCCATAATTTTTAACTTATTAAATGACTAAAACATTATCTTAACATATCCAGTTCAAATGCTGTCTTTTGAATTTTGCATTAAATAACCATAATGAAACCAACTTTCATAAAGATTTAGAAGTAACTCTCATAGGAAAAAATGCCCACACCCTAGACTTGCAGAAGAGAATTTGTTGGTCTGGTTTAAATTAGAAAATAAAATCCATGATGAACTTTTGGAAATGTAATTTTTCTTTTTATAAAAAATTAGTGATGCTGAAACAGGTTTCTTTGGAAATTAAAATGCCAGCATTTGACAGAAGGAAACTTGGTTTAAGATAAATAGATCTAAATTTGATTTTTTATGCTAATGTGACTTTAAAAGGCACTGCTGATTACTTGCAAAATCACCATAAGCAAGTATTTCTTCCCAATATTGAAACAATTTTTTATAACCATTAAATGTAATTTTAAATAATATAAGTAAAAGTTGAAGAGAATAATTTACAAAACAAATATAATTACTTTTTACATTTTGTTACTTAATCTTTGTTGCCTGGATTCCAACAGAACATCTTGTTCTGGTTTGAAATTGTTATTTATACCATAAAAGGCTATGTTTTCTTAATCCATCATTGTGTGGGCAGACCTATTGTTGGATCTTATGCTAGATTGTGTTCCATGAACTTGTGACCCAACCCACTCAATTACCTTGCTGGAGTCCTTTATTAAAGGATAAAAGACAGATGAAACTCAGAGATCAGAGAAGCTCAGAGAGAAACACCCAGAGACATTTGGAGGCAGACATTGAAATCAGAAGCTGAGAAAAGGATCAACAGACATCACCACAGGCCTTCCCATGTGATGGAGGAACCCTGAAGCAATCAGTTTTTCTTCAGAGAAGCTTTAGAGGGGGCTCTTTAGGGAAATATAACCAAGAGAAGATATCTGTAAATTGTGTAAGATTTTATAAAAGTGTCTCACACAATTGTGGGGATGCATGAATCCAAATTCCTTAGGGCAGGCAGCAAGCTGGCACTCTGATAAAGGTGTCCAATGAATTCCCCAGGAAAGGCTGACTGGCAGAAGTAGCAATGAAAGTTTTCTCTTCTGACTGCTAAAGTCATCACCTCCCCCTTAAAAGCCTCCAATTGATTCAACACCTTTCCTTGTGGAAGACGCTCTTCTTAGTCAACTGCAGATCTAATCAGCCATAGATGAAATCTATGTATTGATGACTTAAGTCTACAAAATGTCCTTACTGTAATGGATAGGCAGGTGCTTACTTGAGCAGATAACTCAGCACTATCAACTGACCAAGCTGACATCTGAGCCACCATCATAGACCACCCCTTGTCAACTTGGCAGCTATACACATCAACTTAAACCATCCTTAATCTCTAAATTAAAATAATAGCGAACATATTTTCCACTTAACAGTACTCAACTGTCCTGCATACAACAGGAAATGCTCTAAATCTCCAAATTAATGTGAAAATCCTTGGGTAATATTCACTCTTAAACTTGACATCCTATAACTTAAATACTTTAATGTGATCAATAGAATTTATGACATATAATAAGGGAATAAGATAAAGAAGAAAACAAAGATATTCACTTCATGTACACATACAAACATGTTCATAACAAACCAAGGAATAAATATTCATACTATTACAGTCCTCATTTCTGTAATGAGTTCCAGAAATGAGTTCATATTTATCACTACCTTCTTTCACTATCCATTCCATATTCCCTTTGCCCTCAGCAAGCAATTCAGCTGGCCATGGTTCTTTGCCTGGTGGGGTGATCCAAACCTTGATTCTTGAAGTTTCTGGACCATCAGCAGTCCTGCCTGGATTAGGTTGTTGCACTTTTCCATTGACTTTAATCATCGAGCATGGTAGTACTAAAAGATGCCCTAGGGGATCGCCTATATTCCTGGAAAACATTTCTTTACCTACATTATGCAGGTGTAATCCTATTTCTCTTGATAATCAGGATCAACCACCACAACCAGTACAGTACTTCCCTTCCATGCCTGTTTATCAAGAGGTATTAAAAGCTCAAAGTGGCCACGTACCAGTCTTAAATTCAAGTTCAAGAGAAACTTGTTGGGTCTCCTGGTGGAAGCACTCCTCCTTTGGAACTAAGACTGTAGACAAGTAGAGCTTAAGGTTGCAGAGACAGGAAACAAAATAAATTTTTTACAGGATCACAAGGGGTGACAATGAGTGGAGACACTCCCAATTCTACTCTGTGATTCTTGGACCCATGAATCCTGGCAATGGAAAAAAGAGTACCATGTATTGGAGTTTGATTCAGAGCACATGCAGCCTTATGGAGAGCATTTTCTCAATCCTACAAGATATTGCCACCAAGCTGGCACTGTAATGAGTCTTCAAAGGCCATTCCATTGTTCTATCAACCCAGCTGCCTCTGGATGATGGAAAACATGGTAAGACCAGAGAATTCCATGAGCATGTGCACATTCCCACACTTCATTTGCTGTGAAGTGGGTTCCTTGATCAGAAGCAATGCTATGTGGAATACCATGATAGTGTATTAGGTATTCCATAAGTCAACAGATGGTAGTTTGGCAGAAATTTTGCATACAGGGAAGACAAACCCATATTTGCAGTACATGTCTTTCCAGTTAGAACAAATTACTGCCCCCTTCCATGATGAATATGGTCCAATTTAATCAACCTGTCACCAGGTAGCAGGCTGATCACTCCAGGGAATAGTGCCATATTGGGGACTTAGTGTAGGTCCCTACTGTTGGCAGATTGGGCAATCAGCAGTGACTATAGCCAGATCGGCCTTGGTGAGTGGAATGCCATGCTCTTGAACCCATATATAACCTCCCTTCCTACCACTATGTTAACTTTGTTCATGAGCCCATTGGGGAATGACAGGAGTGGGTGGGGAAAAAGTATGACTTGTATCTACAGAGTAGGTCATCTTAGCCACTTGATTATAAAAACCTTCCTCTGCTGAAGTTACCCCCTGTTGTGCATTCACATCGGACACTAATAACTTCATGTTTTTTGCCCACTTAGAAATATCTATTCACATATTCTTCCCCAAACCTCTTCATTGCCAATTTCCCAATCATGCTCCTTCCAGAGAAATCATTGCCAATTTTCCAGTCATGGTCCTTCCAAGTCCTTGACCACCCAGAAACCATTTTTCTTGGAAGGAGAACTGGTCAGAGGTGAATTTGTATATTGACTTGTGGGCACAACCAGGTGCACTGCTCAAAGTTCTTCCCACTGAGAGGATTTCCCCTCACCACTCTCCTTTAGGGGCATCCTAGAAAGGGGCTGCAGTACTGCAACTGTACACTTCTGGGAGGTGCCGGCATACCATGCAGAACCATCTGTAAACCATGCCCTTGTTTACTCTTCCTCAGTCAACTGTCTTTAATAAACTCCCTAAGAGCTGTTCTAGTTTGCTAGCTGCTAGAATGCAATATACCAGAAATGGAATGGCTTTTAAAGAGGAGAATTTAATAAGTTGATAGTTTACAGTTCTAAGGCTGAAAAAATGTCCCAATTAAGTCTATAGAAATGTCCAGTCTATGCATTCAGGGAAAGATATCTTGGTTCAAGAATGCCAATGACGTTCAGTGTTTCTCTCTCAGCTGGAAGGACACATGGTGAACATGATGGTGTCTGCTGGCTTTCTCGTGGCTCTACAAAATGGGGTCTCTCCAAAATGTTTCCTCTTTTAAAGGACTAATGGGTGGAGTCACAACTCCATGAAAACTATCTGATCAAAAGTTACCACCCACAATTGGGTGGGTCACATCACCACTGGAACAATCAGAATGCTCCCACCCAGCAATATTGAATGAGGATTAAAGGACATGGCTTTTCTGGGGCCTACCACTGATTCAAACCAGCACAGAGGCCATAGCTCTGGGCTGGGAAAGAGAAGATAATGTGGCAGGAGTGGAATCCATGGACATTTGGGCCACTTCCTCATATAAATTATTTGTGCCATCAGGAACTGGTCAAGCCCTATCTTAGATATATCATTGCTATTTTATGTTGGAATATTGCTGTGCACACCCAATTTTATAGCTTGATGTGTCAGACAATACCCAGCTCAGGACAGGTAACTCAGGTCTCCTGGTGCCTTGGTTGTCCACGGTTAAGCATTCAGTCTCTACTGAGGCTCAGTAACAGTTCAAAAGTTGTTTCTCAAAAGGAGAGTAGTTATCTGCAGAGGATGGCAAGGCTTTACTCCAAAACCCTAAGGGCCTGAATTGTGATTCGCCTACAGTGGCCTGCTAAAGGGTCTAGCAGCAACTCTATTTGCTATTGACACTTCCATCACATTGGATCTGCTGGATCATATAGCCCAAGTGGCAGTGCAGCTTGGACCTATCACAGAGCCTCTTTAGTTCTGGTCCCCCCTCAAATCTAGCAGCTTTTTCTGGTCACTTGATAAATGGGCCAGAGTAGCACACCTAAATGAGGAATATCATGTTTTCAGCTAGGCATTGTGCCTCTTTTTTGGTCATAGGAGGGACCAGATGCAACAGGTTACCCTTCACCTGAGAAGGGATATATTAACATGCCCCACACCACTATACACCTAGAAATTGCACTGAGGTAGAAGGCCTTTGTATTTTTGTTGGAATTATCTCCCATTCTCTAACATTCAAGTGCCTTGGAAATATGTCTTTGATAGTTGCTACTTCTTGATAACGTGGTCCAATCAACATAATATCATCAAAATAATGGACCAGTGTGATATCTTATGGGAGGGAGAAATGATCATAGTACCTCTGGACAAGATTATGGTATTGTGCTGGAAAGTTTCTACATCCCTGCAGTAAGAAAGTTAAGGTAAGCTGCTGGCCTTGCCAGCTAAAAGCAAACTGTTTCTAGTGGTCCTTACCAACAGCTATTGCGAAAAAGCATTTTCCAGAGCAATAGCTGCATATCGAGTACGAGGGGATGTGTTGATTTGCTCAAACAATTATACCACATCTGGAGAGTGACTAAAATTGGCATCACCTCTGGTTAACTTTACAATAATCCATCTCATCTTCCAAGACTCATCTGTTTTCTGCACAGGTGAAATAGAAGAGTTAAATGGGAATGTGATGGGAATACCACCCCTGCATCCTTCAGGTCCTTAAGAGTGGCACTAATCTCTCTAATCCCTCAAGGAATATGGTATTGCTTCTGATTTACTATTTTTCTAGTAAGAACCAATTCTGTGGCTTCTCCTTGGCCTTTCCTACCAAAAGAGCCTTCACTCAGGAAGGCAGGAGCCAATGTAAGGATTCTGTCATTTGCTGAAAATTTCTCTTCCAATCATGCATTCTGGAAACTGGAGAAATAACCAAACAATGGGTCCAGTGTCCCAGTGGACAACTGTGAGGTGGAACTGAGCTAAGACTCCATTGATCACCTGACCTCCATGAGCCCCTACTCTGACTGGTAGACCAGAGTGACAATTTGGGTCTCCTGGAAGTACTGTCACTTCTGAGCCAGTGTCTAATAATCCCCCAAATATCTGATCATTTCCTTTTCCCCAATGTACAATTACCCTGGTAGATGGCCATAAATCTCCTTGGAGAAGACTAAGAGGAAGATTAACAGCATAAATTTTGGGCAGCTTACAATTATTCCCCAAGCAGATCTGGTCTTCACCTCATTCAAGGGGCTCTGGTCTGTAAACTGTCTCAAGTCTGGGAATTATTTAAGGGGCCATGACTCTCTATTTTTGTAATTCAAGTTAGACATTTGTTCACTTTACCCAGAACTCTTCTGCTTATATTGCTCAAACAAGAATTTAATAGACTGATTATCTATTTTACTTCTAGGTACCCCATAAACTATGAGCCAACATCATAAGTCTCTGCAAGTTGGGTTATTTTGACTGCTGTTCTGAATCTGGTATCCATTATGGTAGCCATGCCCACCTTGCCTTTGCTAATTAAGTGTTGCCCCCTTGTTTCTGCCAACTCACAATCTGATCATCTCCATTGTGTGTAAGGATTTCAGCTCAGTGACAGCAATTCCCACAATAATATTTGACCTACAGAGAACAACAACTACAGAGTTCTTCAGGGATGATAGAGCTAGTCTTGCAAATTTATTCATCACAACTCTGGTAAAAGGTGTGTCCTCTGGACATTCCTGAGAAGTATGAGCAGGTTTTCCATGATAAATCGACTCTAACATTCCAATCTCTCTAATTCTTTTGAATCACCTCATCTACATTTTACTACGACAATTATGGCATTTCAACCTCAGATAATGTCGACCACCTTTTGATCCTTGTTTCAGCTAACCACCCAAGCAAGCTTTCAAGTCCTTTCTAACATCTTGAGCTATAACATTGAATCTAGAATCTCTGCTTAGTGGGCCCATATTAATAAATTCAGTCTGATCCAGATGTATATTCCTCCACCATTATCCTAAACCCTTAATATCCATTCCCACACATATTGCCCTGATTTCTGTCTATATAAATTGGAAAACTTATGCAGTTCTTTTGTAGTATAGCATTACTCCTCACAGGTCACACTTTGTACCTTACCTTTCAGGGCCTTTTGAGAGTTTAGTTTAGTTATAGGCCTGAAAGAAAAGAGGGATAGTGGGGGTGGGTCATGAAAAGATGTAAAAGTGTTTTTCAATCTAATTACCTTAGGGCATTCCCTTGCAGTTTCATCTGGTGAAACAGGATTAAGCTCTTCAGACAGAGAAGTAAGGGCTGATTCCTCAGGTTAGGTGGTAAAAGATTTAGCAGGTACTGAATGGTTGATCTTTCAGGTAGAGTTTGGATGGTGGACTCATCATGGCAGACAGGAGTTCAGGAAGCTTTTTCCTCATGGCAGGCTGTAGATTAGGTGGCTGTTTCCTCAGGGCAGAACCAGTACAGGTTTATCTAGAAAAGATTCAGCAGACTAAGATTTCAATGTCTCCACTGCCATAATTATCAATACACATGTCCCTATCCCACTTTTCAGGATTCCATTCCTTTCCAATCAATACCCTCAATTTAACAATAGACATCCTGCAAACTTGAGAATTTAGTTTATGTTATAAATCTGCTACTCACATAAGACCCCAGGTCTGATTTTAAGAGATCTCAAATCTGCAGCCACAAGAAATAAGATTTTCTTTCAGGAAACAAATAGGAAATTTTACATCTTTCATGTTCCATTAAAATTGCAAATTTGAAGTCTTCAACTCATCCCTTTCTTTTATAACTGTATCTAGCATTTCTAGGACAACCTGGCAATATCATTATGCCTTTTCACCCACAAAACTTTGCTAAGATTTTAAAAACATTGTCCCCCACTGCCTTTACTCATATAAGTGTACAATTAACAAATCAAATGGCAATATTTTACATATCTGTATTGACAGCTCATACCACGGACTGTCAGTGCCATCTTGATTTTTGGAAATAGAGTTGTTAGTGCCTTTGAGTCTAATCAGAGTGGAAAACCAATTGCAGAAACCCTTTTTTAAGATTGTTTCTCAAGAACCAATCCCAGTACCAAAGTTGTATTAGTCAGGGTTCTCTAGGGAAAAAGAACCAATAGCTGATATCAGTAAATAGTACGAAATTTTAAAAAGTGTCTAATGCCACTGTGGGGATGTTGAGTTCAAATTCTGTAGGGCAGGCTGCAAGCTGGCGCTCTGATGTAGGTCTTCAATAAATTCCCCAGGAAAGGTTGGCTGGCTGAAGTAGCAGCAAAAATTTTCTCTTCCGACTAGTGAAGTTCTCACCTCCCCCTTAAAACCTTCAAATGATTAAATGCTTTTCATTGTGGAAGACACTCCCCATAACCAACTGCAGAAGTGGTCAACTATAGATGTAATCAACAAACAATTTTAGTCCACAAAGTGTCCTTGCTGCAACAGTCAGGCCAGTGCTTGCTTAACCAAACAACAGTGCACCATCACCTGGCCAAGTCAGCACAAACTTAAACATAGCCATTTCTAATAGTAAAATTATTTTGATGGAGGATCAGAAGTGAGAATGAGAAAAGGGAATTAACTTCCTTATCTTAGATGATATCAAAGAGTTAGCACTTTATCCCTGACAACAATTATTCAATTTGATTATTATTTTAAGGTTTCTATTGCTCCATTTATTTTTTTTCAAGCTTTTGATTTGTGTGTTTTGAAATTCTATTAAGGATTTTTACATCTTTCTGATAAATTGGCTTTAATGTTATTTTACACAATCAAAATTATACCTGGAATATAGATGTCTTCTTTGTCTAATAATAAAGTCACAGTTTTATATACTTAAATTTATAAGATATGCATTTATTTATTATGTACTTTTCACCTAGCTTATAAATATTACACATTTGGTTCTTACCTTTTATTTAATTCTCAGTAACTCTGACTTTTATTGCAGTGTTTAGTCCATTTACAGTCAAAATAATGTTTAATGTGCTATTTTCATTTTATGCCATCTGTTTTTTGTACTTTTGGTTCTTCTCTCCTGAATTCTCTTGGGTTAATAAAAACACAATATCCAATTTTCTTCATTGGATTTTTAAAACGTGCCTGCTTTTATTATATTGCTAATAATTAAGGGATAAGATTTACATTACTAAATTATTTTAGTGTACTTAAAATTAATATTGTACTGCTTCATATAAAGTGTAAGAACCTTAAAATGTTCTAACTCCATTTACTCATTGTCATTTCTGACATGGTGTCATTTATTTTATTCTCATGGAAATTATAAACCTAAAAATAAAATATTATTATTTTTGTCATATATACTCAGTTGTTTTTCATAAAATTTAAAAATATTTACCATCCCTAATGTTCTTCATTTCTTTTGGGAGATATTTTCTGATAATTTTTAGAAATTTTTCATTTGAATATCATTTTTATCTATTATATCATAAAATTTTCTTGATAACATATTTTTTCCTGAAGAAATTTTGTTGGTTTTTCTTGTACTGCAGATTTTAGCAGCGAATCTTCTGAAATTTTGTTTGTCTCTTTGTCACCTTGCTTTTTAGGAATAGTTTCAGTAGGTATAATTTTTTCTTTTTTTCTTTAAATTTATTTTATGAATTTTTTCTAGTCTTTCGGTTTCTGATGAAAAGTCTGTCATAACTGATATCATTTTTACATGCAATTAATGTGTGCTTCCTACCCTATATGGCTGCTTTTAAATGTTTCTTTGTATCTTTCTTATTTTATAGCTTGAGCATGATGTGCCTCAGTGCATGCTGGTGTGTGTGTGTGTGTGTGTGTGTGTGTGGTGCTTGAATGTTCAGAACTTCTTGAATCTGCAAACTGATGTTTTTCTCCAATTTTAATAAAATGTCATCCACTTTTCTTAATTTTTTATTGATGCACTTAGGCTATATTCTCGTTTACTTAGTTTTCTCAGTTTGAAAACATTTTATTGAACTGCTTCATGTTAACTGATACATTTCTCTATGCCTGTAATCTGCAATTTAGTCCTTTCAGATAATTTTTTCATTTCAGATATTTTACCTTTCCACTCTGGATCACCTTGAAAGATGTTTGCATTAACTTCTTTATTTATGAATATTGTTCATATTTTCTTGCTTTGACAAATGCTTGGTTTTCATTATGTAATGTATTTTCTGAATGATCTATTGTAGAGGGTTTGGATTATGTTGCCTTCCTTTAAAGGTTATTCAGTTTTGTTCTGGGAGGGAATAAATTACTGAGAATGCCTTTTAAACTTCTCTAGTTTATTTTATTCCTTAATAAGAAAGACCAATTTATTTTTCTCCTATTTGGCTTTTTTACCTCAACTTCTTGCTTGAATCAATCATAGATGTTTTTCATAATGGCTGAGTCATAACTTCAACTCCTCCCAGCCCTTCATGAACTCTGTAGCTGTGTTCTGTTCTTAGCCCTGTAGCAGCATCTCTTGGCACAACTTACGTCCCTGTACACATATGCAACCTAGTCTTCATCATAGGACCTACAGGGAATCCCCACACAGACATTTGGAACGCCTCTTTTTGGTTCCCTGTCTTGAATGTTTTACTCTTTCAGCTGCTGGACCTCCAGTTTCTGTCTTTTCAGTTCTACAAGACCAGACCTTTATATTCTGCTTGCTCTCATTACTTCCTTGCTCAGCCATCTAGAAAGGCAAGATAAACATAAGACTCTTTTCATATGATTCCAGAATCTTATGAATAACTCAACTTTGCTACCTCTTTTCCAATGCCTGAAAGCAATCGTCATGCACATTTTGTCCAGATTGAGAATTGTTTATGACACCATGGAAATTCTTGTGGCATTTACTCTGTCACAGTAGAAGCCAAAGACTTATTAAGGACTTATTAGGAATTTTGAATCTCTTCTGATTTAAATGATAATATAGTTTTTATCTCCTCGCTGACCACATCTTTTCTGATTTTGTTCTCTCTCCTCTTGTAGATTATACTTTCTGGTTTTTTCTTTTCTGCTCGTTATTAAAGAATGGGTCTATGGTTCTATTTATTTCTTTTTTGATAAATGAAAATCAATTTTGGGCTTTCTAATCCATTAATAGCTGTTTTAGTCTCATCAGTTTTTCTCTCTACTTCTTTAGGTTAAACTTATTATTTCTCTAGCACCTTCATATAACTAATTATGTTATATATTTTTGTTGCCTGCTTAACAGTGCAGGAATTTAATGTTTCCATTATTCACCTGAGAACATTTTACTTTTACTTTTCATTCAGTGATATGAATCCTTTATATTGTTATCCATTATATAAATAGTCTAGGATCCATCTTTATTTCCTGTTTGAGGATAATTTGATTGTTTTTATACTATAATGTTAATTTTCTATTTGAACGGTATTTCAGTTTTTATATTGTGAATAGTATTTTTAAATTAAAATACATTTTGTCTGAAAATGTGGCTCCTGTATTTTAAACTATGGAAATTTTTTGAAGTATATGGATAATTATAGTCAATTTTTATAAAAGATTCATAGATGCTGAGAAAGTAAAGTTCAAATGTTGATATTGCAATTTTAGCACTCTTCATTATATTATTCAGATATTAAAATTTTGAAATGAGTTTTACTTGCTGGATTAGTTACACACTAAATGGGTTATGTATAAACATTCCACTGAATTTTATTCATTTATTCAGTAAATATTCTATTGAAAACCTGCAATGTACCAGGCACTGTCTACACAGTATAGCAAAAGAATAACTGAAAGAAGCAAAAATATACAGAAATAAGTGATAAAACATTCTAGAATGTGAAAAGTACTATTTACAAAAAGAAATAAAATGTGAGATAGTATAGTGGATGAGACATTTTGGCACAAGGGCATGAGGAACCAACTGGAAATAGTGTGGTTAGGACAGGCCTCAATAAAAAAGCTGACATTTGATCTAAGAAGGGAAGAGTTAGTCACACAGATACTTGAGAGGAAAGTGTTCCACACAGGGCCACACCAGTGCAAAGGCCTGGGCAGGGGGTGGGCTGTGCAGGTGAGGAATAGTGAGGAATCTAAGAAGAGTGACATAGAGGGGTACTGTATTATGTGTGGGAGTAGGTTGATAGACAATGAAGGATAAACATGTATGTTGATAGTGATAGTGATATGTTGATAGTGATAAGTCCTATGGAGAAAAACTACATGGAGGGGATACATGAAGACTGCTGGGCTTGCTCTTTTAAAAAATAATTTTCAGAGACTTTTCAGGGATAAGGTCACATTTGTTTAACCGAAGGAAGTGAAGTAGAGATCCATAAAAATACCTGGAGTAACTGAGGTTCAAGTAAATGGATTAGTAAAAAGTGTTCGAGAAAATGAGTTACTTTGTGTACTTTTATCCTAACAATTTGCATCACTGTACCTTAGTAAAAATTGTGTAAGAAATACCTCATAGGAGATTTACTATTTCAATTCACTTTCAATCCTGTGTTTTTTAGAGGACTTTATTCTAGTTAATAAATACAAACAATATAAACTTAGAGTTTTCTAATATATTTATATTTTATTGTATCAATATTTCTACTTTCTTCATTAAAATATTTTCTTTCTTGTAATCCTTTTCTTATTTTGATGTCTTTAGGTATTTTTTTTTTGCCATGAATTCTTTTTTATTTTATTTATTTATTTATTTATTTATTTTTTAATTTTTTGCCATGAATTCTTTTTTTAAACTTTTTTATTAATTAAAAAACTTAACAAAAGAACATTAAAATATCATTCCATTCTACATATGCAATCAGTAATTCTTAATATTATCACATAGTTGCATATTCATCATTTCTTAGAACATTTGCATCCATTTAGAAAAAGAAATAAAAAGGCATCAGAAAAAGGAATAAAATGGTAATAGAGAAAAAAAGATTATACATACCATACCCCTTACCCCTTGCTTTCATTTATCACTAGCATTTCAAACTAAATTTATTTTAACATTTGTTCCCCCTATTATTTATTTTTATTCCAGATGGTCTACTCTTTTGTTGATATAGTAGCTGAAAGGAGCATCAGACACAAGGTTTTCACATTCACAGAGTCTCATTGTGAAAGCTATATCATTGTTCAATCATCATCAAGAAACATGGCTACTGGAACACAGCTCTACATTTTCAGGCAGTTCCCTCCAGCCTCTCTGCTACATCTTGAGCAACAAGATGATATCTACTTAATGCATAAGAATAACCTCCAGGATAACCTCTCGACTCTGTTTGGAATCTCTCCGC
>PVIY010021842.1:0-41807 GCA_004026745.1 Myrmecophaga tridactyla
GAGTGGTCCCACGCCCTGTTGTAAGCGCTGCGGCCGCCGTATACGCAGGCAGCTGTGAGAACGGGAAGGCGGTGCACTTTACATTCTCCACGGCTTTTGGGATAAATTTCAAATCCTTTTGCTAATCTGGCTCCCCAAACTCTTCGCTCTTCCGCCAGCCGCGCTGGGCATGGACTGGAGATGCGGGCGCCCGGATATCTCCGGCGCCGGGGAACCTCGGCCTGGGAAACACGTCTTCATGCCCACGGGAGGCCACGTTCCGGACCCTCACCGGGCTCCAGAGCGCCCGCATTCCCCCACTTCCACCCCACACGGGCACCTCGGAGGCTCGGTTTTCCCCACGCGGGTCCACTCGGACTCAGGCAGCGGCGCCCTGGGCTGACTTTTAACAATGCGAATTTATTAATTTACAAGCTTACAGTTCTGAGGCCATGAAAATGTTCAAACAAAAGCATCATCAAGACAATACCTTCTTCTTGAAGACAGGCTGCCAGCTATCCTGGATTCCTCTGTCAGATATCAAGGCACATGGTGTCTACTGGTCTCTCCCTTTTCTTCCAGATTTCATTGCTTCTAGCTTCTGGCTTCAGCAGCTTCCTCTCTATTTCTTGGCTTTCTCTCTCAGCTTCTATGTCTTTTTCTCCATATTCATCCTGTTTATAAAGGTCTCCAGTAACAGGATTAAGAATTACCCTGAGCTATGCAGCAACTGGAGTAACCAAAAAAAAAAGTCCCACCTACAATAAGTTCAACTCCCAGGAATGGATTAATGTTAAGAACATAATTTTCTGGAGTCCATTCACCTTCAAACTACCACTGGGTCCATTAATAACTGAATATTGTTTCTGTGGTTCTCATCTATACAAGACTAATTTCCTTTAGTGTGAAGGAATTAGCATCTTTAATTCATGACTTCACTCTCTATTTCATTGCTATTTTGACATTTGAGAAGTAATCTTCCCATTATATGCAATAAAGGACAAACACCAGGATATGTGTACGGTCCTGGTTACACAGTTCAAGAGCTTGGGGTATTTGGAAGGGATTCAGAAAAGAGCCATAAACTTGATTTAAAAGAAATAAAATCTATGGAGAAATGATTAAAAGCTAACATTGGTAGGGTTCTTTAAGGGTGGTCAACAATAGTTGATGGACATCAGAATGCCTTCTATTTGGCTTTCATTCTTATGGGCTGTCATTCAACAATGCTAAATAGGAAAGTCATTTATTAAAAACACATGTGTTAGCACTTTTCTCTACTGATCTTCTTTCACAATAATTTATCTGTGCCTTGGAATCACTATCAACAACCTGATTTGAAACCATGATGTGAGGGAATTGGAGTCAACCCATTCTAATCAGAATCAATTGCTGTAAATTATAAACACTACCTGTGCTGGTCTAAACTGTTCCTGTTATCCCAGGAAAGCCATGTTCTTTTAATCCTAATCCAGACTTGTGGGAGCACATCTATTGTAGGGTGGTATCTTTTTTTTTTTTTTGCATGGGCAGGCACCAGGAATTGAACCCAGGTCTCTGGCATGGCAGGCGAGAATTCTGCCTGCTGAGTCACCATGGCCAGCCTGGGTTGGATCTTTCGATTAGGGTGTTTCCAGGGAGCTGTGACCCACCTAAATATGGGTGTGACTTTTTGATTAAATTATTTCCATGGAGTTGTGACCCTGCCCTTTCAAGGTAGGTCTTAATCGATTTACTGGAGTCCTAAAGGAGCTCATGGGAAGCAAAAGAGTTGAGATCTGAAACAGAGAGCAGAAACAGACATTTGGAGATGCTTGGAGACAGACAGAAGCTCACAGAGGAGGCCACAGAAACCAGGAGCTGAGGGCTATGAAACCTAGGAGCAAAGGGCCAGCAGATGTCACCATGTGCCTTCCCATATGACAGAGAAAACCCCAAATGGGATGGACCTTTCTTGAGTGGATGTATCCTTTTGTTGATGACTTAATTTGAACATATTTATGGCCTTAGAACTATAAACTTGTAACTTAATAAATCCCCTTTGTAAAAGCCAACCCATTTCTGGTATATTGCTTTCTGGCAACTTTAGAAAATTGAAACACTGCCCTATAGGGCTGAGGTGATTCTCTAATTCCTACTCCTTTTGGTTATAGTTCTTTGTGCTATATTATTTTACTTTCACCTCCCATTTTCAATGGAAGCTACTAATATTAGTCCTGAAAGAGTAAAGGCTTTTCTTGTTTGGACCTCAGTAATACCCCTATTTTGCTTACAGTGGAAGAAATTGCTAATAAGGTAAATTCATCCACTAAAATCAGTAGGTGGTCCCATGGCTTTGGCTCTATGCCTCACCAAATTCCTGGACCCATTAGAGTTCTTACATGTTTAATCAGTCAACATGAATGATTTTTCTTCTCTTTTTTTATCTTTCTGCTTTTTTTCAGAGCATGATATTTAATTCACTACAAACCCAGCTCTCACTTAGGGCCTATAATCCACAATGTTCTTCTATAATATTCTTATTTAGAATACAACAATGCTCTACTTCCATAAAAGAAGACTGTAACTTTATCTTATACGAATAAAAAATACTTTAAAAATCTAGATTTGTTGGGAAGACAGACAATGGTGTCAATAAAGGAATGTAGTATTCTAAGCAAAACAGACAGACAATTTATAAACAGGTAAAATATTGCTTAGTAATTAAAAAGGGAATGAGTATCATGTACGCATCAGAAATCAGAAGTATTTCTGCTAAATGTAATTGCTGATGGGACCATTTTGAAGAGCAAAATTGAAGACTATTGTATAATTATTTTCCCAGGAACACAAAATGTGACTTTTTGAAAAGAAGAAAGATGCCCTGAAAGAATCCCTAGGATAACCCCTATGGCTGAAAGGTAAAATTTGCATTTTCATTGAGATGGAAGCCAATGGACAGCTGAAGGGCAAGTTAAGAATCTCCCTTTCACTACCCTAGTCTTGTGAACAGATACATTAGGGCCAGTGTATTGAAATTGAACTGCTCCAATAAAACAAGAGGACTAGTCATAACCCAGCATTGGCAACTTCACAATTAATTGATAGTTTTTCTTCAAGAATGCTTAGGTCCTTCAAAAATAAGGGAGAGTTTAAAATATTCACAGATAAACAGAAACTGAGAGTTCATCAACAAAAGATCTTCCTTACAAGAATTACTAAATGGAGTTCTGAAGGGTAAAAGGGAAAGACAGGAGAGAGACACTTGGAGTAGTGTAAAGAAATGAAGATCTTCGATAAAGGTAACCAAAAGGGTAAATGAAAAACTCAGTATTACTTTTTCCTCAATATACAACTCGGCTGTTTAATTACTATAAGACCCTAAATACAACTGAACACTAAAAAGGCATATTTCTTGATAATGGACATGCAAAATATAAAGAGGTAACGTGGGACATAAACAATATCAATAATGGAAACAGAGGGTTATGGGAGCAGAGAACATGTATGCTATTGAAACTAAATTGATATCTTTTCAAATTAGTAGGTTATAGGCATAGGTTGTATAATATAAACCCTAGGGTAATCACAGAAATCATATTAAAAATATACAGAAACAGATGAGAAAGGGATCAGACACATGAAAAAAAAAACAACCATATAGAAAAGAACCTTGGAATAAAGAAAAAGAGACACAAAAAAGATATGACATTATATAATAATATATATACATAAACCCAAAAGACAAAAATGGTTGAAGTAAGTACTGTATTTACAGAAATAGCTAAATGTTAATGGATTATATGCCCCAATCAAAAGACACAGATTGACAGAATGGATTTAAAAAGCATGGCTAACAATAATATGGTATCTACAAGAGGCTTACTTTACACACAAAGACACAAATAGTTTGAAAGTAAAAGGAATGAAAAAGATATTCTATTCAAATAGTAACAAAATAGAACTAGGATAGCTATACTATTGGACAAAATAGACTTTAAGTCAAAAGCTTAATAAGAGACAAAGAAGGACACTACATATTAATAAAAGGGGCAATCCACCAAGAAGAAATAACAGTCATGAATGTTCATGCACCTAACCATGATGCCCCAAAACACATAAGGTAAACACTGAAGGTAGAAATAGACACCACTACAATAATAGTTGGAGACTTCAATACACCGTTCTTATTAATCAATAGAACATTGAGAGAGAAGATTAATAAGGAAACAATTTGAATAATATGATAAACACGGTCTTAACAGACAATGCAGATAATTTCACCCCAATGAAGCAGGATACACATTCTTCTCTAGTACACATCTTCTCAAGATCTTCTCTAGTAGATCTTCTCTAGATCATTCTTTGGGACAAAACACAAGTTCGATTACAAAACAAGCCTCAATGAATTTTAAAAAATTGCAGTAATACAAAGCATCTTCATTTACCACAATGTAATGAAACTGGAAAACAATAACACAGAACTGGAAAATTCACAAGTAAGAGGAAGTTAAATAACATACTCTTAATCAATCAGTGGATCAAAGAAGAAATCAAGTAAATCAAGTAAAGATCTTGAGATGAATTAAAATGAGTACACAACACATCAAAACTTATGGGATGCAGCAAAGGGAGTACTATAAGGGACATTTGTAGCCCGAAATGTTTACATAAAACAGAAGAAAGAGCTAAAATTAAAGACCTAACGGCATCTAGAAGAACTAGAAAAAGTACCAGCAAACTAAACCAAAAAAGGAACAGAAAGAAAGAAATAACAAAGACTGGAGCAGAAATAAATGAAATAGTGAATCAGTCACCAATAACCTCCCAACAAAGAAAAATCCAGCACAGGCTGGCTACACAGGTGAATTCTACCAAACATTCCAAGAAGAATTAATACCAATCTTGCTCAAATTCTTCCAAGTAATTGAACAGGAGGAACACTACTTAATCATTGTATGAGGCCAACCTCACCCTAATACAAAGCCAGATAAAGATGCTACAAGAAAAGAAAATTCCAGGCCAATTTCTCATATGAATAGAGATGCAAAAATCTTCAACAAAACATTTGCAAATCAAATCCAACAGCACGTTCAAAGAATTATATACCATGATCAAGTGGGTTTTATCCTTTGTATGCAAGAGTTGTTCAATGTAAGGAAATCAATTAGTGTAATAAACACATTAACAAATTGAAGGGGAAAAACACATGGTCATCTCAGTTGATGCAGAATAAAGCATTTGACAAAATCCAGCATCCTTTCTTGATAAAAGATGGAACTTAGAAAAACTGGAATAGGAAAAACATTCCTCAAAGTGACAAAGGATATATATGAAATACTCACAGCCAATGTTGTATTCAATGGTGGGTGAAAGACTGAAAGCTTTCTCTCTAAGATCAAGAAGAGAAAAAAAAGATGCCCACCTTCACCACTATTATTCAGCATTACACCAGAAGTTCTAGCCAGAGCAGTTAGGCAGGAATAAGAAATAAAAGGCATTCAAGTTGAAAAAGGAGAAGTAAAACCTTCACTATTTGCAAATGACATGATCCTATATACAGAAAGTCCCTAAAAATCTATAAGGAAGCTACTAGGGTTAATAAACAAATTCAACAAATGCAACTCACAAAAATCAGTAGTGTTTCTCTACACTAGTAATGAGAAATCTGAGGAAGAAATCAAGAAAAAAATCCATTTACAATAGCAACTAAAAGAATAAAATATCTAAGAATAAATCTAACCAAGGATGAAGGACTTATATATAGAACACTACAAAACATTGCTAAAAGATATCAAAGAAGATCTAAAATGGAAGGATATTCCATGCTTATGGACTGGAAGACTAAATACTGTTAAGATGTCAATTCTATACAAAATGATTTACAGATTCAATGCAATCTCATTCAAAATTCTAACAGTCCACTTTGCAGAAATGGAATAGACAATCATCAAATTTATTTAGAAGGGTAAGTGGCCCTGAATAGCAAAACCTATCTTGAAAAGAAGAAAGAAGTCGGAGGACTCATACAACCTAACTTTAAAACTTAACACAAAGCAACAGCTTGGTAGTAGTACAAGGATATATATATAGACCAATGGTATAGAATTGAGGGTTCAGAAATAGACCCTCACATCTATGGCCAATTGATTCTTGACAAGGCTGTTAAGTCCATTCAACTGGGAAATACTAGTTTCTTCAATAAATGGTGCTGGCAGAACTGGATATCCATATCCAAAGGAAGAGAGTAGATCTTTATCTCAACTTACACAAAAATTAATTGAAAATAATTAAAGACAAATGTAAGAATGAAGACTATAAAACTCCTAGATGAAAACGTACAGGAGAATCTTCAAGATCTTATGGTAGGCAATGATTTCTTAGACTTTCCACCCAGAGCACAAGAAACAAAACAAAAATAGATCCATGAGCTCTCAGCCAAATTAAAAACTTTAGTCCATCAAAGGGCTTTGTCAAGAAAGTGAAAATACAACCTATTCAATGGGAGAAAATATTTGGAAACCATATATCTGATAATGGTCAAATATCTAGCATATATAAAGAAACCTACATGTGAAAATTAAAAGATAAAACATAAAACTGAGCAACATAGTAAATCTTACTGTAAACGAAGGATTATAGGTAATAGTATAATTATAATATTCTATCCACAATTGTAACAAGGTACTACAGTAACACAAATTGTTAATTAAGAAAAAAGTCCACAATGTAATAGATTCTCATTTATGTTTGTGCCTCATTAAAATTTAGACTGCTATTCATCAAAAGACAATATTAACAGTCAAAACAGCAATACTTATTGGAAGAACTATTGCCAATCTGTATGTCTGACCCAATTTACCTTTAGAACTTATAAAATACCTCCACAAATCAATTAGAGAAAACAGAAAAAATCCAAATATTGAATATACAGTTGGCTTATAAAGTATGAAATATGTAAAACTCACGAATAATCAGGGAAATGCAAATTAAAATTCAGTAAGGAATTATCTTATATTTGTTAGACTGGATGCAAAATATGAAATACAACCTTACCAACTACTGCCAAATATGAGAAACAAAAGGAATGATTGTACACTGGGTGTGTAAATTATTGCAACAATTTTGGACATTAATTTGGCTATATGAGGAAAATTGAATATGATTATCTGACTCGGCAATTGTCCTCTTAGCTAGTTCCTAGAAAAACTGTTGCACATGGACATGTGGACACAGCTTAACAGAAACAGATAGTATCTTATCTAATTATTTTAATAGAATAAAATTGGAAACAACCTAGAATTCCATCAAAAGGATAACAGATAAATGTTCATATAATGAAATATTATGAAGCACTGAAAAACGAGTACATTCAACTTTCCAATATCCAATATGAACCTCACAAATATACTTTTTAGAAAGGAAAAAAAACATACAAGTTGCAGAAAAACATATATGTAATGATAGTATTTGTATAATTTAAAGCATGAAATATCTATTATATATTTCTTAATGCTATATTCACTTGGAATGAAATATAATACATAGAAAAATAAAAGAATGCTTCAGGATTGGGAAAGGCAGATGTGTATGTTGCAAGGTGAAATATCCTTTGAAAGAATTGCTATTATCCTAGGACAGAAATTAAGGGAAGACCTTTGGACTGAAAGAGGGAGAGACTTCTATATTGGGTAATAAATGATGTAGAAAGCAAGAGAGATGGTTCTGCAAGTAGACCATGCACATTGTTTAGAAAACCCATCCCTAGGGTGCTGTGGGAAAGCCTTGGGAAATAGATGTTCTCCTGTAAATTCAAAGTGGGGCTGAGTCTGAGCTATCAGTGCATGAAGTTCAAGGGTCTGGTCCCATGGACCAGAGCAAAAAAATTATATTATTCTCTACCATTTACTCAGACAATTCTCTACTGGCCTTATTCTCATGACTGGAAATGTCTGCACTAGGAAATTATGCTTCTAAAAGAACAGCAGTTATACCAGGCTACCTGATCACCAAGACCCGCCCTCCAAAATCACCAATGTTTCCAGTTTTAAAAACTCGCAATTAAAATATACAAATAGAGTCCTCTGGACACTTAAGTTAGATGGTCGTTTCTCACCCAATGAAGTCACGTAGAATTCACAACTTACCCTCCCCGGATCTCCTCTATTGTGATAACTCTACTTCTCCGAAGGGTGCATACCTAGTCCAAGGAAGCGGTTCTGGCTATTATGTATTCAAGGTGAGGAAACTGGAACATCTTGTTTGTTCTTTAGGATTTTGCTCCTGTTATTGCTACATGGAGGGGAGATAAAATATATGCAGTTTGGTCACAATGCCATCGTTTATGAAAGTGGTAAACTCTACTGAAACTTTCAGATTAACAATATTTTCTTCTTTTTTCCCCCTATTTTCTTGGTTCCAATCATTTAATTCTCTCTTCTGGAGATTTCTATCCACAGGATATGATGCAGATTTTATTATTGTTTTCTGGTCTTGATCTTCAACCTTCCCTCTGTTCTAGGACAATTGTGTTGCTTGTCTTTACCTGTATTAATTAATTTTCTTCAGGGTCAGATCTGCTATTCATTTTCTACTTCCATTGTTTTTAATCCAGCATCTGGGTTTTTCATTTCTTTGCATTCTGAAGGTCAGCACAATACTCCTTTGAACACATATAAGCTTGGTTAAAATGTTATCTTGTGCAATACCACATTATTTTAATCAATTACATGTTATCAACAGCTATTTTTAATTATTGTTTGAAAACATTAATACTTAAAGTATAGATATTGAATGTATTCTTTGAAATATATTGACTTTCACCTGATTTTAATCAGATATGCAACACTGGGAAATGTGAGAATATGGGTTTATAGTTCAAATACGCTGAAAAAAATTAATATTCTCAATTTATGAATGATGCATTGTACTAAAAGATCTTTTCTTCCAGTGTACTTTAAAGAATGGAAATATTTCACAAAGAGAAATATTTAATATTAAATACATATGCACATGAGGAAATTGATGCTTGGTTTATACAATTTGCTCCAGGTTGCATAGATACTCCAGTCTTCTTTCTAACGCTCTGTTAATTCCAAATGTATGGCACAAACACCTTTGACATTTATATTTACATTAGTTACTGCCTTCGCTGATTGCATTCTCTCATCTACATCTACCCCAAGTCTGAAAACTCTCTGGAGAAGAAAAACTGTATTCCTGTTTCACTTGCTTACCACACAAAATGTGGTACCGTATACGTTCAACAAATACTTGCTAAATTTATGAATAAACATTACAAAATATTCAAAATGTTATGATTTCTATCTCCTCCTAAAAGCAAAACCTAAAAATATCAGATAACTGACTTCAGTGATAAGATATACAAAACTCAAACTCTTTAGTCGTTGTGTATCAAGTTACACAACAGCTAAGATACTGCAAGGGCTCAATCCTCCCTATTAGCTGTTTCACTCTCTATTATAATTAAAACACTGTAACACTTGACAATCATTGAAAGTATTTTAAATCTCTTCATGTTAAATCTTTTAACAAGGAACAGAAGACCTTCTTTCCTTTTCCACAGTTTTCTTCTGTCCCTTTATTCACCAGGACAGAACAAAAGGAACTTCCTTACCAAGAGCAATCAAAGGGATCAGTGGAAGAAAATGTTGCAGCGTTTTGTCGTATGATGCCCAGATGAAATTTAGCTGCAAGATAACTTTCAACTTTAGTTCTTAGTTTTAAGTACTGCCATGGACAGCGCTGAGCTCTTAGCTTCAGTGACTTTGCAGCCGCCATACACAGTAACATGTTCCTCTACTTCACATTTTTCCCTCATTGCCTTTGCTGCCGATTTTATTATTTTTCAAGTTTTCTGACATGAGATCTTTCAACTCCCAATTTTTCCCCTTTTCCTGTCTATTAATAGTGTTTCTTGACAGCCCTGTGGAATTACTGACAGCTTTGTAAAATAAAAGCTTCACACACAGCGGTAGTTTGAGAACTATGGCTTGAAGTAAATATTTGTAAAGACCTAAAATTTGTAGGGCTTCAAGCAGATGAAAATAATTTGGTTTGGAAAACTGCATAACCTATGTTGGAAGATGCATATTGAAAAGCAGTTTTGGTTAACATTCCTCAGCCCGAATGGATAAAGATAAGTCCTGCCTTTTTCATAGGGGGGACAAGCTATGTGGATGTTACCAATAAGTTACCACAGGGGCTGAAATGGAGTCACAAAGCACATTTAAAGATGGGTTTCATAGTCGGTGCTCAATGACTGTCAATGCCTAGCTGATAGTTACTGCAATTACTTGTTATTGATTTTTTATTTTGTTTTCTTTTCAACGTGAAATGGTACTTTTTTTCTCCCATTTTTACTGCATATGAATCTCTTAACGTCTAATGGCACAGACACCTGGAAACCTTTTGTTTTCAAGTGTTATAAAATGCCACGGTCTCCCGGGTTTATACAGTTTCCATAATTGCTTCAGTAATGTTGCTAAAAACTTTCCCACAGCTCATTAATATCTGCAGGCTCCTACACCTTCCGCCTTTCCCCCAATTTAATTAAGATAGCTCCATACTGAGAGTGCAAGAGAAAGTCCACAGTCTCATTTAGCAGCGCAACAACTTAACCATAAGCCAACACTAATCAGGAACATTAACTGGGATATAGTACAGCTGGATGGCCCACCAAATATCTTACCAGCTGAGCATACCATCGCTTTCAAAACCTGGAGCATAGCCCGCTGATCACGGCTGCTCTCCATTTTCACGTGTGAATGTGTAAGCGACTCACTCTTTATATTGTCCCCTTCGGTAAGCATTTTAAAGTCCAGATCAAACACAAATCCTTCAGCGGCCAGCCACGACACGATGCTCAGCTGGACTTACATTGATTTTGTAAGTCAGGACCCAACTCTGTGCGCCAGCCTTCCCTCCCGGCACCTGACCTCATTTAGTCCAGGCATCATCAGATGAGCTACTCGCTGGGACTTTGCCTCCATGTTCTCCCTCTCCTTTTCCTACCTCATGAATTTCCCGTTCATTTTCAGCTCAAGTATTGATTCCACTGTGAAGTCTTCCCTTTTCCTGCATGCGGACTTCATCCCTCCCTCTTTTCTGTTACCACGTGGTTTCATTTTCCTGGACTGTTAAGCAAATATCGTGCAACTGGAGGGATTATACAATGGGAATTTAATGGGTCACGGTTTCGAGGCCAGGAGAAAGTCCAAATTAAGGCATCATCAAGACTATGCCTTCTTCTTGAAGACTGGCATTCTGAGGTTAGTGATCTCCTCTGTCACATGGCAATGCGCATGGCAGTCTCTCAGCTCTCTTCCGGGTTCTGTTGAATTTCAACTTCTTGCTTCCTGTGGCTCTCTCCCAGTTTGAATTTCATTCTGCTTATAAAGGACTTCTGTAGTAGAATTAAGACCTATCCAGAGTGAATTGCTCCATATCTTAATTGAAGTAACCTCATCAAAAAGCTCTAATTACAATGGGTTCACACCCCCTGGAATGGATTAAGTTTATAAACCTGTTTTTCTGGGGGTACATAGAGCTCTTAAACCCCACACCACATACAGTGTCTTTATAACATCACCCAGTTCTAATTGGTTACTTGTCTGTTTGCCCTTGTCAAGGTGGAAATTGAGCTGATACTTCTTTGTTAGTCCAGCCCCAAGCGGTAACATATTGTTAGTGCTTGCATATTGTAGAGACTCCATCTACATTTAATGAGTGAATGGCTCTTGACAATGTTCTTACTTCGGTATTATTTCACAAAATATTACTCCCTTATAGCTGGGACACTTTTCTTAAAAGATTTTATTGAAGAAAATAGCATATAATTTGGAGTGCCCTTGGTGTCATATAAGAACTTGAAGTTGACAGGTAAAAGTTGAATCAAAAAAAGGGAAAGGATGATGAGCAATAATTTAGACTATTTCATGTCTGTGGATTTTAGTATACATCCCAGATTAAAAAAGTGCTCTCTGCAAGGCATGTAGGGGTTCAGTGCTCTAGAGAAGCAATACATAGCCTTCTCTTGTATTTAAACAATACACAATCCCTGAGAATCACAGGAGTCTGCTTATGGGCCAAATGAAATCCTTCTTAACGAAGTTGAATTCTGATTCTTAGTTTATTCCTCAGGGGTAATTGATAGTGGCTGAGTCCCATCAATCAATTAATAGAGCAATGAATGCTATTTACTGAGTTCTTACTACACAGTCAGCAGTATAAATTGCAAAAATTGGAAACATAAGAAATATAAGGCATTACAATTGCCATTTTGTTGTTTCCATTTCCCTATGAAATGTTTCAGGGATAAACCATTGATTCATTTATTCAAAAATATTTATTAAGAACCTCATTTGTTCCAGACACTGGGCAAGGGGCTGGTGTGATAGGAAAAAGATCTGATCTCTAGAAGAAATGCAGAAATGCAGTCTATCCTCACTCCTATTCCTTTCTTCCTGTTATGAGCACTCGCACCAAAATGTTATGTCTTATTTGAAGCATGGATGCTGAGCATATTCTGTGGAATATGCGGTGGAAGTCATGCTGTTAAAGTGGCACATATCAGGTATCTATTACCACAAGAATGCTACATAACAAAACCTTGCAAACTAGGTAGATTAAAGCTGCAATTTACTATTGCTCTCAAGTTGATGGGTTAGTTGCTTCAGCTGAACTGAGGCAAAGCTTACTCATGTGTCCACCGTTAGCCAGGTATTGGTAGAGTGGCTTTGCTGATATTGCCTGGGCTCTCTCAGTTGTCTCACCTGGGACGACTGACCAGGCTTTGTTTATCCTGTCTCCTCCTCCAGCAATCTAGCCTGGGTATGTTGGCATGGTCTCAAAGCAGAGGCAGAGGTGTGAGGTGGAGAATGAAAGAGCAGAAATGTGCAAAGTGCTTTTGCAAGCCTATGCTTGAATCAAATTTGCGACCCTTCCAGTGGCCAAAGCAAGTGACTTGGCCAAGTCCAGAGTTAGAATCTAAACTCAGGGGAAGAGATCTAGCGACAAATGAAAATCTGGCCTGCTAAAACAATCTGCCATGCTACAGTAGCTAATCTTTGGCAGGTTCTAAGCCAAAGTGACCAGAGCCCTTGTGTAAACACTTTTCAGGATCTTGGCCACTTCAAATTCAGGGGGCAGGGAAGATTGGGCTGATTCTGATTGAGCAGATGCTGCTGATCTGGGATATGACCATTAGATCACTAATCACACTTGATCCTCCCTATCACAGGGGATGACGGAAGCTATAGGAATGTGAATAAGCCCCACACCACAAACCTATCTCCAAAGTTCATGTCTGAACTACAGCAGTTAAAGTCACTTCTCTGCTCTGGCTGCTGCCTTGATATGACTCCTTCTGGAAGGGGAATTTCCCGTCATCAGGCTTATTTGAGGATGCCTGAATTATTGGCATATTTCAAGTTAGATCTGTAGCTACTTCCTAGGGCTGGGCTAACCACAGGAGAGCTGTTTTGGGTATGATATCTGTGTCTACAGCCCTTCAGAGCCAGAACCACCATTTAAAATTCCTGTTTTGTAACCAACTCTCTAGGCATTGCATAGTTCTAAAAAACACTCAAAATGCACATCCTCCCAGGACTATTGGAGCTATTCACCATGCACCTGTCCTCCTGACAGATTGCCAACTCCAGCAATTCCAGGCTGATTGACTGACCCTATTTATACTGGGACATTTTGGGCTGCTTCTCTGGCTTAAAAAACCCACCCATTTAATCTCTGGGCACCCTTTCATTAGGCGCCCACTATCTATCCATGCAAATAATTTTGTCTTTTGTGTTTTTGAGCGAGGCCCACCTCCTACTACATTCTTTCAAGCACTGTAGCCTCTACAGATTGCTCCTTTACTCTACTTCAGCATTTATTACAAGTTGTGCCAGGAGACCCTGCTGTCTTACCTTGCTCTCTAATGATGGTTGGGGATTAGGATTCTTGCTTTACAAGGGTTTTGTAAACTTGCTTTTCTTTTTTAATATCCCTAAGGTGCCTAGTATGTTGCACGGAACATACTGGTGCTAACTTGCCGATTAACTGATTCTTGCCCTTTTCATCAGAGAATTGCTTGCCATAAACCTATGGAGGAAAATCTCTGCAGCTTTATTGGGGGGGGGGTGGAGGGAGTGTGAATAAAAGGGTGGAAAAGCATTCCACAGAGCTGGAGAGGCAGCTATGGTCTGTTAAAGGGCCTGAAATTTATCATTAGAGTTGCTTCTTAATGTTTGATTGAAAGGTGCCGAATTCAAATTGGAAAGTGGGAGATGTAACACGAGAGAGGGGCACAGGCAACACCTTAACTGTATTTATGCCTGTTCTAGTAGCAAGAGGCGTAGAGCACAGAGGGAATAGAAGCTAGTGGAGGGAGGTTTCAGCCAACGGGAAGGAGATGTCTGGTGGGAAGAATCTCTGTGAAAATGAAAAGAAGCAGTTCAGGAGCCTCAAGGGAGAAAAGGAGGTTCATCACCAGAAAGATGTCGAAAAACTAAAGGTAGAATGAGAAGATGTGGGAGAACAAATGTGCCAGTTTCTTACGGCTACTCCTTAGTGGGAGAATTGGGGTATCCATGACAAGAATCATTTACTTCCCCCGTATGCTTCCCAGAAGCCCTGGCAAGGCAAACATATCTGGATACCTGCTTCGTTTGTGAAAGTGTTTACATTACAGAAAATATATGGACACTTTTTTTTTTTTACAGAGCCCAAGGAGCTTTTCACAGAAGCAATTAAAAACATCTTCAGCTTTGATTCACTCCTTTGCAATATTTTGGTTTTAAATCAGATGCTCCAGTCCTTGACAAAAATAGCAGGCAAGTTTCACAACCACAAATACATACTTTACATTCTGAATGTCCTCAATTAAATATTCAGGGTAAATCAGGATTAGCTTCAGTTTTTAATTTAAAAACCAGCTATAAATATATTCGGAAGCAGAATTTTTAAGTGACTTTTAAGAAAATCTAAGTACTTTTACACCAAGAAGAAAAATTTCACTGTAAGAAAAGTACATTTTGATGCCAGTGTTTCTCTTCATGTTTAAATATGAAGGAAAACTAGATCTTTGGAACAGCAGGTATTTCTTGAAATGCTAACACTACTTGACAAAGAAAACATCCAGTCATTTCAGGTTCATAGGGCTAAGAAATAATCTCGAGATTAAGGACTCTGGAATTGAAAGTCTCTGACTGACCTAAAGAGATTTTAGTGTTTGGCCGGTTTGCTTTGATTTGTGGAAAATGCAGTTTGAAACAAAATAATGTTAAGCTTGATAGAGAATCTGCAATTTGTAAACCTTAGGCAGATAAGACTTCTCTAAATCCTTGGAATAGCTATCTCGAGAAACAGGTCCTTTGCCTCTAAATCATTTTATCCTGTTGGTGTCCCGTTATCTAGTAACCTCCTTAAATATTTTCCTGAATGCCACAAGAAACTGGAAAATGACACTGAATACTTCTAAGGTAGTATTCAATCATTAACCAAGAGATAAAAGAAATTCTATTGGACGATCTACCCTCTTCAGTGGTATCAGTCTAAGGAAATTGCAACATATCCCTCTTATGAGGAGCAATAGAAAATTAATATATCTCGCTTTAGAAATGATAAAGTATGATATAAATGCTTCATAAACAGAGGGACAGGTCCCTTAGTAATTTCAGCCCCTTTGCTAATGTTAAACTGCTGATGCTAAGCAGGAATGCTATTTCAGTTATCGGGAGGGCAGCTCACCAGAAGAATCCCTCCTGACTATTTTGTAAGCCTAATACAATTCTCTGTGTTTTTCTGACATTTGCTTTTGACACCCCAGCCCGTTCCTTGTCTCGTTTAGCATCCCCACGGAGTCAATCCAAAGGCAGAATGAGACGAGAATGGAGTCCCGTTGTTAGGCAGTGGCCAAGAAAGGTGACCCACATTTCTGCTCGCAGCTGTCAGGCCCATCAACCTGGAAAGGGGCTGTGTAGGTCACTGCAAGGAGTGCAAGACAGAGTACTTGACAAGAAAAGAATTTGCAAGAGGACTTTGGGAATAGTTTCTCCAACAGAAAGAAAGAAAGAAACCGTCTCTGAAAGGGAAGAAAAGAGACAGCTTTAGAAATTAAGTGCCAACTCCCTCCTGTGCATTTAGACTCTAAAGTCTGCAGGTAAACAAGGCAGCAGGGAGCATTTCCAGACAGAGAGAGGTAGGAGGCAAACAGGAGGAGATTGCCACTCATGTTACAGCACTTGACATTAATTAAACCTGTTTTAAATAAAGAAGGTGTTAGATTACTTTTCTATTGCATGCAATATTTACATTCATTACGCCAAATACTGAAACTGTTTTCTAGAACCAAGTCATCTGTTCTCCTAATAAATTCATGCTTTTTTGGAGACCAACAGGATGTGTTAGCAAAGGATCCTGGCAAGGCTTTATTTTACCCTGTACATGTGAGATTAAAATGCCCTGCTCAAGACAGCCAGTCTGTCGTTCCCACATCAGACACTGCTCCTCTTTCTTTCTTCCCTGTGGAATCATTAGTGAGCAAGACTCTTCCATAGCTCACCGGGGTAAGGAGATATCTTTTCAATTCTCTTAGCTTGTGTTCTGGAATGCTTTGGGGCTGAAACCCTGACCATGGCCTGCTGGTTTTTGTAAGTAGAAGGTAGCTCTAGCAGTTGCCTTGTTTCTTGTTGTTCCCTATTATCTATGTATTTCCACTGCTTCTATTTATGAGCCTGGAAAGATGGCAGCATTGACATCCCCTAGACGCCATGCTTCCAAGCTCCTTCCTCACATCCAGCCACAAAGACCTTCTTCCAGGAACTTACATCTACCTCGGTCCTTCATCCCACAGATTGTTGCACACTCTGGTTGCCCAGCACTCTTTGCTTAGTTAACTCCATGATATCTTTTCATAGCCCTGGGAACTTCTCTTTGTAGGATGCAGCCCAATGATGATTATTAATTTGTGGGATGCTATTCTTTGATTAATTCTGTTTCTCCTGTTAGGGCAGGGGTGTGTCTGTTTTTGTACACCGGTAGATCTCAGGGAATTCCATTGCATTTCAGAGGGTCTGCCATAAAGATGTTTAAAAAATATGTTTGGAAGTAAATGAATGGAGTGAACAATTGGAAAAACCCCACAATTATGGCATCCATATTTTGTCTCAAATTGTTCTGCTTACAACGTCCTCTGGTTTTCTAATTTTTTGAGCACCTTCTTCCTATCCTTTGAGACTCTCATCAAATCCCACACCCCCCATGAAGTCCTATTTAACTAGGGAATTCTAATTCAATCCCTTCTTTTTCCAAAATGTCACATACAACTGGATATAGATGGCCTTGCATTTTGTATAGGTTTTATTTTTACTCACATCTATAAAATTCAGCTTCCCCTGATGACAGGCAGAGATACCTATAGGTATCAGGCTGCTGAAAAAATAAAAAGGGGACACTGAGGCTCCATAGAGAAAGTAAACATGGGTGGCAGCTACCATTGCTGGGTTGGGAAAAAGTGAAGAGGTTGGGTTACCAGGATTTAGAAGCTTGGAGGGGGCACTCTGTGTGGGTGGGGCTCAGATCTCCGGGGAGGGTGCGCTGGTCACCCAGGGCAGGTGCCTCAGGGGGTGACGATGTGGCAGGTGCTGGGAGTGAGATAAAAGGTCAGAAACTGGACCCAATGGCTACTGGAACCAGCTATGCTGCTGGGGCAATGCTGATAGGACAGGAAGCAAAGAAGAAGGAGCAGGTCCCCTCTCCCTCTCCCTGCCTTCTCATCTTCATTCCATTGGCAGAAACTAAGAGCTGAAAAGGAAAAATGCAGTTTGAAGTGTCCCAGCCCCAGCATCACAGAGCAGAGTGTAGAGGGGAGGGGTTTAGGGCTGAGTTATAGCATATATAAATATATATAATATATATATAATTTATATATTTAAATATAATTTACCATTTTCAGGGTTGGACAAATAAACATATTTAGGTATAATTTAATTATAGAATTTAACATTTTTAAAGAGTTTTATTAAAGGTAACAAAAAATACTGAAAATTAAGTTAAGCAGTCATGGGGTGGAAAGTTCCTTAATCAATAATGAGGCTGAATCCTCCCCCAAAGCCAAGGCCCCCTCCACTGAGGGTAAGTCTCTAACTATGTCCCCCCACTTCCAGTGGTTCCCAACTCTCATTGCACCCTCATGTAGCAGCTATGGCCTGGGTGCCCTGCACCCACAGCTAACATATGGCTGTGTGCTCCCTCCAACAGAGCCCTTGTCCATTCCGAGGGGTTAAAGGGAGAATGAAACCTCCTATGACAACAAACTGCCCGTAATATTTGGCAAAATATGTGTAACATATGTCACACAGTAACCCTTATTTGAATGCTAATCTGGTAGTAATATGATCTTTTTATTAGCTGACTTTCAAACAGAGTAACCCATACAACGATTATTTGGGGACTAGTTTATTGTTCTTTCTACAGAATCATCATTAGTAAATGCTCTCACCTTGAAATACTCTGGGGAAGAGAACTTTCTGGTATTTAAAAAACAGCTTTTTGTTTTCCTGGTTGGAAAACGATTGTCAGCAGAACATTTCAGGATTATGAGCAAATGCTTACATTCTAAGAATAAGAACTGTAAAATTAAGCTTTAAAACTGTGTAAAGCAAAAGTGTCTTCTTTTTCTCTGATTGGGTAGCTGTCCTGGTGCTAGTGCCATATTCCTGTGGGACAGGACGGGTTGGGAACCAAGTCAATCTCATATTGTTCAAGGCCATTGGGTCATCCTGACCATTCCCTTTTTCAGACTCCACCTGCCCCCCAACACATACATACTCAAAGTCTAGTCTCCACCTTTCTCTTCCCTGCTCTGTGACCCAGAAGGTTGAGATCCAGAAATGTCACCACTTATACCCTCTTGAAACTTGGGTTATGATGGATGTGTCCAGTGGGATGCACTTGCAGGAGATCAGAGGAAAGGAAGACAGAGATAATGGGATGCGTCTTCCTAAGCCCAGCCCTCCTCTAGCTGTATTTCTCTTGGTGGCTGTCATCTCTTCTTGTTCATGGCTCCTGCTGTGTGGCCCCTGTCCATGACCCAGTTCTCAATGCATCCCAAACTCGGTTTCTTCCCCTTACTCCTTCCATCCTAAGGGTGATTGTTACTTCCTGCTGCTACTGCTCTCTTTTTTCCATTCCTGGAATATTCATGATGCTTCTGAAAGTATTCCTTTCTGTAAAGTCTTTGGAAAAATTTAAGTTGGATTCTGTTTACTGTTGAGAACCTGAATGACTCTTATGCTAGTGGCCAGGTGCAGTGAAGCATCATCTAAATGCCAGTCTCCACATCAGCGACGAGGTATTGGATCTATATATTTTTTATGTGTGTGATTTTTATTAATGTTTGCTTCAATTACTACTCTATATGCTACAAGAGGGCAGGTACACTTATTACTGATTGTACTAACCACTATCTGCCCAGCAACCGATACCATGAAAGACACAGAGGAGTTGTTTGATAAATATTTGTTGTATGAGTCACTTCATTCATTCAATAACTATTTATTGTACTTATATACTTTGTATACTCTTGACATTTGGAGTTCTATACTGGGGCAGATGGATAATAAGCACGTAGATGTAAAATATAGTCTCAGGTAGTAATAAGGGCTGTGAAGAAAAGTGCATCAAAATAAGGGAATAGAGAGAGTGAGTGTGTTTGGAGTTATGTTGGATGGGGTGGTGTTTCAATTTGCGAAAACTGACAAAATGCAATATACCAGAAAAGAGTTGACTTTTTTGATGAGGTTTTACTAACTTATAAGCTAGAGTTCTGAGGCCATGAAAATATCCAACTCAAGCATCAGAAGGTGGAGCTTTCTTCTCAAACACTAGCTACTGGCCATCCTCAGCAAATCTGACATATGTCTTTCTCTCCTGGATTTCATTGCCTTCAGCTTCTGGATATTCTCTCTCAGCTTCTCTGGGGGCTTTTTTCTTGTATCTTCTCTCTGTCTTTTACCTCTTAAAAAGGACTCCAGTGGGAGTATTAAGACCCACTCTAAATGAAGTGTCACATCTCAACTTAAGATCCTACTCACCCAAAGATCTTACTTACAATGAGTCCACACTCATGCAAATGGATTAGCTTTAAGAACATGATCTTTTCTGGGATACATACAGTTTCAGACCATCACAGGTGGTCAGGGAAGGTCACTTTAAGGAAGGTGATAGTTGGATAAAACCTAAAATGAGGATCAAATAATTTAAATGAAGTGAGGGATGAGCAGCATGCATGAAAACCTACAATAGGTAAGATACCATGTGTAGTGGGTTAAGTTGTGCCCCTCAAAAGAAATATCCATCTGCATCCTTGGAATCAGACCTTATTTGGAATAAATATCTTCGCAGATATAATTAAGGTAAAAATCTCAAGATGAGATCATATTGGGTTAGGGTGGGCTCTCAGTCCAATGAGACGGTCCTTGTAAGAGACAGGGAAAGAGAACACAGAGAGAAGGCCATGTGAAGAGGGAAGCAGAGATTGAAGTTATTCAGTCCCAAGCCCAAGAACACTAAGGAATGCTGACAGCCACCAGAAGCCAGGAGAGAGGTATGGAATGGATACCTACTCAGAGCCTTCAAAGGGAACATACCTATGGACACCTTTATTTAGATACGTGACCTCCAGAATTGTGAAAGAATACATTTCTCTTACTATTAATTATTTTTTTTGCATGGGCAGACACTGAGAGTTGAACCCAGGTCTCTAGCATGGCAAGCAAGAATTCTGGCACTGAGCCACCATAGCACTGCCCCCATTTCTCTTATTTTAAGCCACCAAGTTTATGGTGATTTTTATTGCAGCCCTGGGAAACTAATACACTGGGTTAGACATTGAACATTTCAAAAAAGATGTAAAGAAATATATGACTATTAACATGATTAGCATAAAATGTTAATTAGCATAAAAAAGACAAAGGCAAAAGTCCACTAAGTGAGAGACATTGTGTGCTAAAAAGGTCTGAATGGGCAAGAAATTTAGAGAAAGATTTAAGGTGATGCCAAGTTCAAGGGTGACCTTGGGCTGAGATACACGTATTGGAGAAGGAAAGTGTTCTTGTTTGTAAGCTTCTGGAATGCCATATACCAGAAAAGGTACAGTTTTTAAAAAGGGGAATTTATTAAGTTGTAAGTTTACGGTTCTAAGGCCATGAAAATGTCCAAATTAAGGTAAGTTTATAAAATGTCTAAATTAAGGCATCCAGGGAAAGATACCTTCGTTCAAGCAGGCCAATAATGTTCATAATTTCTCTCTCAGCTGAAAAGGCACATGGTGACATCTGTTAGCTTTCTCTCCAGGCTTCTTCAATGGCTTCCCAGGGCTCTGCCTGTTCTATTGGCTCTGTCAGTTCTGCAGGCTCTCAAGCTTTTTCCCAAATGATTCCCTCTCAAAGGGCTCCAGTAAGCAACTCCACCTTGAATGGGCAGAGACACATCTCCATGGAAACTATCTAATCAAAAATTACCACCCACACCTGGGTAGGTCATATCTCCATGAAAACACACAAAAAGATACCACCCAGCAATAGTGAATGAGGATTAAGGGACATGGCTTTTCTGGGGTCCATAATAGCTTAAAACCAGCACAGATTGCATCATAAGAGATCCCCTGTAAGGACCAAGAAGGTGAAATGCTGATTTTCTTGCAATAGAGAGAAAAGTGAAGGGAAATAGAAGGGCAGGTATACAGGGACAGGAAAGCCACATTGCCTCTATTTAATTATGTATACTCCTTCTTGAAGTAAAATGTAAAGGAATTACCTTACGGTAGGATTGGCAATTTTGCCTTAATTCTTATTTGTCTTAATCCTGGTTGTGATGGTTAGGTTCTAGTCTCAACCTGGCCAGGTAATGGTGTCTAGTTGTTTGATCAGGCAAGTACTGACCTAACTATTGCTGTAAGGATATTTCATCGCTGGTTTATTAAATCATCAGTTGCAGCTTTGGCTGATTACATCTACCATCAACTAAGGAAGCATCCCCTGCAAATGAAATAATCCAATCACCTGGATTTGATCCAGTCAGTTGAAGGCTTTTAAGGGAGAAGAGAGAATTTTTACTGCTACTTCAGCCAGCAAGCCTCTCCTGTGGAGCTCTTTGAGACCTTCATCAGAGTTGCCAGCTTCACAGCCTGCCCTACAGATTTTTTACTCTTGTGTTCCTATGGTTGCCTGAGACGCTTTTATAAAGCTCATATTTACAGATCTCTCTATTGGTTCCATTGCTCGAGGGAACCCTGACTAATATACTGGTCATATTGCTCTAGCCCTGCTTGCAGATAGTAAATGCATCTTGCAATATAGAATAACAAACAAAGAAGTAAGAGCTAGAGGATGGGCCCAAATCAGTGTCCCAAAGCTCATATAGAGTGAAAACAAGAAAAACAAGAAGGAGCAGGTTAGGACATTGGACATAAAGGCAAGAAGTTCAAGAGTCAGGCTGTACCAGACAATCCCACTCAGGACCTGCACACTCACGTCTCCAGCTGCCAGGAGTGTTGGTTGCTCTCTTGGGTTGCCTGTCACACTCACAGTGTCACCCCTATGCAAGGGACAATTTGGAGCCAATGACTGGTTAATACAGGATACAAGGCCCCAACCTCCCTACTTTGATTTAGGACAACTTCAAAGGGTCATCCTAATTCCAGAGAACCCCATAGGGCTTGGGAAGTGGAGGTGGGGGAAGAACTCAGTCACAACAGTGTTGTAGTTCAACCCTCTCTCCTAGCCTGCTTCCTTTTTTCCCGTATAAATGTTACTCCCAAGAGTTCTCTCTAATAAACCCTCTTCGTGTAAGTCTTTGTCTTAGAGACTTTTCCCTGAGAAATATGTCCTACAAAAATGGGTTGATACAGAAATTGAGCAGAGATGAAAGCTAAAGTATAAAGTCTAAGAGAGCTGCCATATATACATGGAACTGTGATGACAACATTTAATTTTGGCTACCAGCTAACATTAGATGGGCTGGAGTGGTTTAAAGGCATAGGGTGAGCATGGATAACAACTCAAGGAGAGGCTTTCTCTAGAAGGCCACACACAGCTGCTGCATACATCATACTTTTTGAGAGGAAATTGATAAAATCATAGGCTGATTGTGTCAGAAAATGGTTTCTATACTTATTCTTGATTCTCTTGGTGTGACTTCTTGTAGAAAGATTCCAGACATGAAATTCTCTCACTTAAATAGAGAGAGACTGATCGTTCTAAAGTGTCTCAATTTTTCAGGAAAAATAAAACTATTGGTACCTCATATTTTCATTTTACAGTTTAGCATCACTACTTAAAGAAAATTCAGATGTGATGGTTCATTCATATTTTGAACTTTTTGCTTCCTTGGTGATTCTAACTTAATTTGAATGTTTTGAGTGGTAGGCCCTAATAAAATAAAATATGATATATAGAATGTTAGATATGGAAAGAACCTTGAAAATAATAATACAAACTAGAAAAATTTCTCATAAATGAGTTAAAATACAACTTTCAGAAATTATTTTTTCTACTTCTGATGTGGCTCATCTCATGAGAACATCAGTCTCCAAAAAATGTTCTCCTCAAATAATTTTTGGGTTTCTCCAGGAATAACTCACTTTTGTTTTGTGAAAAAGTCCTCTTGCTTCTACCTTTTCTTACTCAGGCATTTCTTACTGTCCTGCTGTCTCATCCTGAAGCCCAAAATGGTGGCTTTGAAACAATGCCTGCATTGCCTCTGCAGGTGTCCTCAACACATCATTGCTCCCACTGGTGCCCACCAAAGATGTCTCCTTTGCTGCCTCTGGCTGTGATCTGCTAGGGTGCCTGGCCCATACAGAGGATGTCATCTCTGGTATTATGAAAGCTGTTTACCAATGCTAGCCTGCTTCTACAGAGTCCACATGTTTAGTATCTTTTATTGCTGTCTCTTCATTCCAAACTAAAGAAATGAGTGGAACTTGTAATATTAATCTCTCTTCTCCTTGATCTTGACATTGAACCTATTTAATGTGCCTGGTCTTTTGTTTTGCTTTTCATAAAGGAAGCATATCATAGTGGTTTTGATCTGCATGTAATTAGGCAAGTTTTTAAAAGCTATCAAGGCTCCATTTCTTCATTTGTTAAATGGACATAATAAAAGTTGTTAAGATTAAATTAGATATTGTGTTGTTTACCAAGATCTTTAGATTTACTGAATCCTAAAATAAAAATAAAAGAAATGGTGGGGTGGGGGGCATTGAGCAACAAAGAATACCCAAATAAGAGAAATCATTATGGCTCTATTTCATGAGAAAAATTACATTTTAATACCAACTCATAGAATATAGGTCTGTACTTCCCATGAAAGAAGGATGGGAAACTTACACTGCTCTGTATTTCTGTCTCATTGTACATGCCTATCTTTATATAGTCATGGATTCCTTGTATGTAGTCTTTTTTGAAACATGCTCTTGGCCCCTTTCAGCTAGGGGGCCTTCCATGACTCCTCACTTGCTTCTTAGCATGATTTTCAGCTTTGCCAAGGCCCTCAGATTTGGTTATCTCCTGTAGCATTGGGTAAGATAGCTCTGTGTCTAACCCTCCACAGAACTCTACTCTAATCCAACTAATGCTTGGCCTTCCAAGATTTGGGGTAAAATTTAAACCAGAGTATTTAATATCCAAAATAAGAACCTGGGTAAGATGACTGCTCTAAATTCTAAAACCCACATCATTGTTTTTAGGCTGTGTATATCATATCTAATTTTATCACATTTCACCACAGTGGCAGTGATATCATGTTCCACAAACCAGATAAAGACAGAACTGAATTTTAGAACTAGAGACAAAGTATAATTGTTTTTAGGGCATTAATCACAGGTGTGGTTTAGATATCAATAATGCATCAACTTATTTTCTAAAAAATAAAAATGCTTGGAAGTGATGGAGTGCTTTTCATTTTGCAAGCATTTTATAAACCTAGCCTAATTTATCATTATTTACAAGCCAATTAATTTTCACTACCCTTAGGTAGTAATTGTAATTATACCAGATTGGCAAATGGGGAAAAAAAAAGAAACTGGATTGAGAATCAAAAAAGAATTGTGTTTGTTCATCCCAAATTAAGTGGACATTTACTGTTCACTTTAAATACCATAAAATTAAATTTCCAGTGGAGATTTTGATAAGACACTGTCCCCCAATAGTGTCATCATTTACTCATTCTCTTTTTCATTTCTTCTTCCCTAACCCATCTATTTACTCAATTCATCACTTTAGCAAATGTTTATTGAGACCTGTGTTTAGTACTAAAATATAAACTTGAGTAAAATGTATTAACCATTCTTGAGAAGCTCATGTCCCCTAAAAGAAATAAGCACATGAACAAATAATGGCAAAATGGTGCTATAGGGAATCTAGGATAAGTACAATATGAGTCATCGAGGCTGATGGGAGATGAAAGCAGTAAAGGATTCTCTGGTGAGATGTTGATTCCAGTAGATCTTGAAGGATAACTGGTTTTTTATTATTCATACATGGGCAAAGAGTAACCCAGACAGAAGAAACATGCTTGAAATGCTAACTGTATAAAATAACACGAAGTCTTAAGGGGACACAAGTAATTCTCACAGGCCGCAATATAGATATAAGTTGAAGGGACCAGAAAATATAAAGATGGAAAATTGGAAGGAACAAGATCATGGTAAGCCAGGAATTAGACATTAACTTGGAGGCCAGCGAGATTCTTGGTAAAATTATTATTCTACTCTCAGTGATTCAGGGTCGATAGTATAGAGTGGGATCCGACACTTGATGCTTTAAACAAGCACTCCAGTTTCTCCCGATGCTTTGAGAAATGGATAAAAGTGATGGTGAGCCATTGAAGGGGCTCACATAGGGGCATGATATAATTAAATATATATTTTAGAATAACAACTCTCTTAGCAATGTGGAGGATGAATTGGAAGATTCTTAGATTGGGACAGAAGACTGAAGTCTTACAATTCTTTGAAAAGAAAGGAGGAAGGTTTGATCTAAAGCAGTGGAGAGAGGAGAGCTTAGTCTGGGAGACATTTTAGAGAAAGTGCTTGGGGACCAATTTGAGAGAAAGAGGAGTTTAGAATTTCCCTCAAAATTTTAAACCAAATGATAGATGGTTCTGGAAGGGGACAACAACACCACGTATACTTTCACCTCGTAAGTATGTGCACAGAGAAAGCAAATTTGTTGTTCAAGGCTTAGTTGTGGTCATGATCTGTGTGGAGTAGAACTAGTGGCTACAGCAGGCTGTAATTTCACCATATGAGTAATAAGAAAGCTCAAGCCATTTTATTGGTGGTTTGGAGAAGGTAGAGACCTTAGATTGCGAGGACAGTTAGTTGACTGTTGGGATTATCAGTGAAGTAATGCCTAGATCATTGTAATAAGCATTGGTAAGAGGAGATAAATGTTGCAGCTAGATTTACTTTTGCAAATAACGATACTGAGTTGATAGTGATATGTTCAGGGGGATGAAAAAAATATTTTGGTGGGTGCATGGGCTGGGAATCGAACCTGGATCTCTGACATGGAAGGTGAGCATTCTACCACTGAACCACCTGTGCACCCATGGGTTGAAGCCTTTAAATAGACTCTCAAAACAACCGAGCTGGAACTCAGATGAGAATTTTATGTGCCATTTGAGTTGGCCTTAACCCTTAGCCATGACACTGCTTCAAGATAAGAAACTGGAATTACCATCAATTACTGTAGAGTGGTCAGTTCATGGGTTTATCAGAGGGCACTGTTATTTATAACCTCGGAAGTTTGTAACCCTTTGATCTCCTTCCGATTGCTGAAATAAGAATAATGTGGAAAACTAATAAAGAATATCCCTGCAATATTTTTGGAGGTGGGTCATGTCTTGTTTTCATATAGAAAGTCGGTAACTTAAAAATTCTTGTTTTTCTTTTGAATTCTATCATCAGCAGCAACTGAATAACTGTCTTCAAAAGTTCTGTGAGTTTAGATGAGTTACTCAAGGTAAAAGTGGTCCTCAAACCTATAGGGATAAGCCTCAAATGATTTCCTGTTTCAAATAAAAGGGCTGAGAGGCTTGTCTAGGCACAGGTATTTTAGAGCGAACTTACATAAGAATATACTTACAATTTTAACTTCTTTTAAAAAATCATATTCCCCCCAATGCTGAATTATGCAGCTTATCCTATACAGATTGAAAATGATAAAAACAATACTTCCAGAATCTCATTACTGATTATTGCGTTTAAGCAGGCAGTTGTGTATGAATGGCCATTTCAGTGTTACCTTGTTGTTTCTCCCCCACCTCCCAGAAGGCAGCTTCCTGTATTAATAAAACAGTGAAATATTTATAGTGTAAAATACATTTGTGCTTTAGTGTGCTAGTGATAAAATCTTCTCTAGCGAATTCCTGTTATTCTTTTCCAGACCATTTTGTGAGAAATGTACATCTTTTTCATGGTCTCCATGTTTCAAAAGTTTGCCTACAAATTTATTTCATTCCGCATTAGGGCTTTTTGACCTGGATATTTGGTGGTGCTATAACTTCAGCTATTCCATATGACCACAGGACATGCTGGCCAATACTTTGATTAGTAGTTAGTACAAGTTACTGTGATTTTTTTTTTAATTAGAGAAGCTGTGGGTTTATAGAACAATCATGAATAAATACAGGATTCCTATATATCACCCCATCACCACCACCTTACATTAGTATGGGACATTTGTTACAGTTTATTATAACACATTTTTATAATTGTACTATTTGTTAAAGTCCATGATTTAAATTAGAGTTCACTGTTTATATAGTTTAGTTCCACATATTTTTTAAAAAAGATTTTTAATTCTGTTACAATATAGACAATCTAACATTCCTCCTTTTAATCACATTCAGATACATATTTCAGTGCTGTTAAATATGTTTACAATGTTGTGTTACCATCACCACCATCCATTACCGAAACATTTTCATCATTCCAAATAGGAATCTTGCACATTTTAAGTCCCAACTTTCCATTCCTTTTCCCCACCTCATGCCCTGGTAACCTATATTCTATACTCTGACTCTATGCATTTGCTTATTCTAACTGTTTCAAAACAGTGAAATCAGACAATATTTGTCCTTTTGTGTCTAGCTTATTTCACCCATCATGATTTCTACAAAGTTCATCCATGTTTTTAGATGTATCAGGACTTCATTCATTTTTACAACCGAGTAATATTCTATCGTATGTATATACCACATGTTTTTCGTAGTATGAGTTTTACTACTTATTTTCTATCTGAAGAATTTCTATGAATCAATGATGTAGGGACTTTCTAAAAACATTTGCCAACTCATCAAGTGTCAGATATTTATTCTCAAATGACATTTTTACCTGAAAAATGGAAAAGCTACCTGCTCATCAGGACCCAAGGTTTACTCTCTGTGGTCATGGGTTTGCTTTGGATGCTAGGCTGCTGAAAGAAATGAGCAGAAATGGGTTGGCTTTCAAATGGGGATTTATTAACTTATAAGCTTATGGTTCTGAGGCTGTGAAAATATCCAAATCAAGCCATAATCAGGCGATGCTTTCTCCCCAGAGTCTAGCTGTCCATGATCCTGGGCTCCTCTGACACATGGAAAGGCACATGGCAGCATCTGCTGGGGTCTCCCTTCTCTTCTCAGTTTCATTGCTTCCGACTGGCTTCAGTGGCTTCTTCTCTGTTTCTGTGGCCTTCTCTCTTAGCTTCTGTGCCTTTCTCTGTCTCTTTTTCTGAATTTTATCCACGAATAAAGGACTCTATAAAGGAATTAAGACACACCCCAAGTGAGGTAGGTCACATCTTAAGATCCTGCTCACCAAAAGATCTACACCCACAGGAATGAATTAACTTTTTAAGAAGAAAATTTTCTAGGGTCCATGAAGCCTCCAAACCCTCACTGGGTTGTAACCAGATCACACATCTTTTTGTTTTATGAGAGCAACTTTGTTGAGGTTAGCTTCCAAATGAACCTGTCCTGTTTTATATTTGAATAAGTTCTTTAAATTCTTTAAAACTTTTTTGCTGCTTATGCATTTCAGTACAAATTTCTAAAGTGATGAGAAGGCAATGATAAGAATCCTTTATTTTGTATTGCACATACATTATCTCATTTGAACATTAACTAGATACTTTTAATGGTACATGCCGACACTAGTGAATTTATGTACCAGATATTTTCCACATGCCTCACTGCAATCTTCTTCACAGACTGATTACAAATGTGTACTCCAGCATTAATCAGGAGGTCATTAATCCTAATAACTTTGATGTCTTGGCACTGCATGTCAAGCAGATAAAAAAATGGTGAGACCACTTAATATACAATAACTTGCTGCTAATCATACCGTATGGGCTCTGACTTAATCTTAGAGTCATGAATTCAAATTAGAGATTGTCAACATTTGAAAGAGAAGGCAATAATGGGTTACTCATCTAAATAGTGATCAAATCTAATAGGCTCATACTTTGTAGATTAGCTAAATATCAGCAATAAAATTTACTGGAAATTCTATAAATATGTGTTAATTAGACAAAAAGATGTTGCTGTTGAAAATTTTTACAATTTTCCTGGACACAGACTACTGTGTAGCATTGTGCTACGTATGATGGGAAATGCAAAATACAGCACATCTTTGATATTTTGTAGGCATTTGTTCTTTACTCTGATTAAATCTCACAATTAGAGATTATAAAGCAAAGTTAACTTGGGGTCCATAAGCAAAAATTTGTTTGCATCTAGAAATATTTTTATTGGCTGAGTACTCCATCAGTTCTCCAAAGTTTTCTTAACTCCAAAGAGGTTGGAAACTACTGCAGTTTCCTCCATCAGAAAAATTTAAAATGGCCCTTCTTACCCTTAATGAGTCTATAAAAATGAATCTAAATTAGTTTAAATAATTAATATCAGATATTCTGTTGAATGATATTTCTGTCTAAGATATTCACACACAACTTTTTTCCCGTTTTACCTATCACTTGTGTAATTATTGTTCCGGCTGGAGCATTCACTTTAGGTTTCACAAATCTCTTTTGTTTCCATACAAAGTATATGGTAAACTCTTTCATGTCACTGATTTGATTGACCATCAGTTTCAACATAATCTTTTCGAAAAAAAAAAATCCAAAAATCTATATTCTGGTTACCCCAGCACAAAGAATTGGCTTTTCTTTGAGAATCATGTTAGAAGAATGACTTCATAGGAGTCTCCATTTATAGAGTGTGGATGGATCCATCCAAGTATGGATGCCGGGCACTTAGGTAAGCTAACTTATTCACTAGGTAATTTGCTTCTAGATAGTAATCTTGCAGCATTTACTACTCAATTTTTTTTACCTTAGAAAAACATGCATATCATATGAGCCATAAAGTCTCTGTATCACTCATACATGGTTGAAATTATAAAATTAAATCCAGGAAAATTATGGTCTACTGTAGTCCTGAAGGAATGATAAGATTATAAATAATGACTAATTAGGAAACAAACAACCACCAAGTGATAATTAACAGTTAAATAATAACTTGTAATTTCTTTTAGTTTTAAAACTAGCTCTGAGGCAATTCCAAAGTGGAATTTTTTAAATGTTTTAAGCAATAATAACTTTATTGCGATAAATATGTACACACTCCCTAGGTCTTACTTTGAAGAAAAGTACACAGTAGCATCTGCAAGTGCTGATGTGTTTGTTTAAAGGAAATTCTCCTAAAAAGGACATGAAGAAGTTCTACAGCATATCAAGGCTTTGGAAATGACTTCCCCTGGTGCAATTATAGAAGGATTTTAAATAACAGGGGATAGAATTAGACCTGAAGTATGAAAATTGCTGGATTAGTGACAGTGAAGAAGAGGAGGGAATGCATTACTTGAGTTAGAAACAGAGTAAGAAGAAAAATGAAGTTCAATATGATGTTTGCTTTGAGTTACTTGTGTAGAGAAATAAGGAAAACAATGCTGGGAAATTAGGTTGGAATGCTACCTCTACTAGACTCTTATGTTATCCTGTAAACTCAAGATAATTGTTTTCCTTTGACCTCTGTAACATTTTTCATCTGTATTAGTCAGAGGCATTTATTATTATGGTCTCTGCCATTGATTAGCTTCTCATATACATTTGTTATTTCTCTAACTAGATTGAAAATTCTTTCAAAGGAGAACTTTATCCTTCTTTGAAAATGTTATGTCACCTAGTTAAATTTTTGCATATCCTAGCCATCAAACAAATATGCGTGGATTGACAACTACATTGCACTTTCAGTTATCAATTTTGTAGAAACTACTCACATAACACAATCCCTGCCTTACCCTCTCCAAGTTATATGCAGGAATAAGTGAGGTATTACATGGTATAAGAGGAAGATTAGTGGCTAAAAATTTATATCCAGGGTTTTAATTCCAATTACACTACTAGCTTTCTTTTGGACAGAAGCTTATTGGATTGTCCTTTGCTACCTCATTTGTAAAATCGGGTTATTACTACCTGTCATTTATTTCAAAAGAACTTTCACTCAGTTAGGGTTAGCCAATAATGAAAAAAGGTGATGTCCTTTAAATAAGAGATGGATGATGGTATGCCTGAGAGGGTGTAGAAAAGACTGTATTGTTCAAGGGATAACTCCTGGAGCCATGGCAAAATTAAAGATTTCATTATTTTATTATTTTATGTGATAAACAGCACAAGCTCAGCAAACAGTGACAGTAGCCGCAAATCAAAGGCTGTTCTTTAATCCAGTGCTGTAAAGAAAGAACATTTCAGTACATGCTGGTCTTTTAAGCCACATCAGCACACAGGCAGCAGTCTTAAAAATACAGTATAAGGAAAAGTAAAGATTAACCTCTCCAGACAGCAGTTTCTTCACCTGTAAAATAAGAGTGGACTGGTGACCTTCAAAGACCCTTCTAGTTCTAAGTTTCTAGAACTATCTAGCTCTTCAATTACTCCTGTTGGGGAAATTGGGGAAGACCTAATTTTGCCCTCTGATAGTGAAATGGTGGAGCCAGCTCATGCTGGCTTGAAAGAGGAAATTGTTAAATTTCCCAGAATCTAGCTAACAAGTTGAGGATACATTCGTAGCTGGAAATCAGCCAGCGTATATCAAAAAAATCAACTAATTTTACAAACCAGGTCTGCCTGCCCCCAAGAGCTGGCTATTAAACTTTTACTAGGATGTCACTGGTTCTCCTTGATCATGCCATCCTCTGCTGGAAGAATTACCCAGCTATGAACAGTTTAAAGGACTGAAAAATTCAGATGATCCTAAGGACCAGAGAATATTAAAGAAGACCAAGGCATGTGGCCAGAAACCAGAAGATAATCACATACTGCACGAATTCTGATGTAAATGGCAAGAAAGTATAGCCTTGAGGTACAAACCTTAAGTAATATTCCTGGTTAACCTAATGTAAATTGGGCACTGGGCAATTTACATTGCAACTTTACAATTAAACTTTACAAGTTTAGTTAGTTTCAGTATATAATTGTTTGCATTTGAATAAAAAAGTATACACATTTTTTGTTATCCACCTGAATATAGGTATGATAGTTCCTTAAACATAATTTAAGAATTAATTAGTCTCTGTTTTGATGGTGGCTCTTCCCCTTTGCCCTGTGTTTAGATTGGCTGTTTTGGCTTGGTACCAAACATTTCTTCCCCCATGACAGTGCCGGTTTGAGGGTATTATGAACTGCAGAAAAGCCATATTTTAGTCTTGATCCAATCTTGTGGGAGCAGTCATTTCTGCTGTTCCTAATCCAATACTGTAGGTTGGAATCTTTTGATTAATTGTCTCCATGGAGATGTGACATGCCTAATGGTGGGTATGGCCTTTGATTGGATGGCAATGTAGTGCCACCCATTCCGGGTGGGTATTGATTGGTTTCCTGGAGTCCTTTGGAGGAAGAAACATTTTGGAGAGAGTCAGAGCTGACAGAAGTCTTAGAGCAGAGCTGATACACATGCCAATACTTGGAGAGCAGAGACACAGATGTTTGGAGATGCTTGGAGCCGAGCAGACGTGGCCATGAGGTGTTAAGCAAGCCAGAACCCGGAGAGAGCCAAGGAAAGCCAAGAGATGAAAGCCAGCCCTGGAGAAGCAAAGTGAGGAACCCCTACAGGAACAGAGGCTGAAAGCAACAGAGCCCAGGAGCAAGGGACCAGCAGATGCCAGCCACGTGACTACCCAGCTGACAGAGGTGTTCCTGATCCATTGGCCTTTCTTGAATTAGGGTGACCTCTTGTTGGTGCCTTAGGTTGGACTCTTTCATTTATTTGGAACTGTAAACTTGCAACTTACTAGATTCCCCTCTTTGGGAGCCATTCCAGTTCTGGTGTATCACATTCTGGCAGCTTGCAAACTAACACAATGAATACCTATACAAGTTAGCTAGTCCCCAGTTGTAGTGAAGTTGGAAGTCATGAAAACATAAACAAAAATTGAAGTTGGCAAAATTAAAATGTCAAGTAGCCTCAAGTGGAATGGCAAATTAAATATGTTTTCAGGCAAAATGTTTGAGAACTTAAATTCATACTTATCTACTATTCATCTCTTGATACTGGAGCTACTTTAATTTTCTTTTCATACTTTAAAAAATTCCTCTTCATTAGTTGATATTTATACTTTACCACTTAAGATGATGTTCAAACCATGTTTCATTTTTCAAAAGTAAATCCAGTACTTATTTTTAAAAGATTCTGATTTCCAGTTAATTGGACCTATTTTCTTCTTTGGTGCTTCCATTGCTTGTACTATGAGATTGAAAGCTGGAAGAATCTGGTTCAATATGAACATAAAATCCTAATAATTATCCACAGGAATGATTCATGTATATAAATTAAACTTTCACCTCTGTTTTAGAATTACACCTTTTTATAAATTTCTGTTTAAGAAGATGCTGTAGTTAAAATGTAAATGTTAATGTGATTTTCACCATTATTTAGGACTGCCACATTTGGCAAGCTTATGTCTTTTTATTTTCTAAAATCTATTTATGTTCAAAATTATATCATTTCTCATATTTTTTCTGCAATTTGTCATTTTATCTTTATAGATATTTGAGTTTCATTTGAAAATCTTAGAATGTCAATTTTCAAATGCAGACAGGCCAGGCCAATAGAAATAAAAATTAACTAATTAAAATGCTCTTGCTAAATTCCAGACCCTGTGGTGAATCTTGTACAATTATTATTTAATTTTGTCTTCATCACAGCCCAATGAAATAGGCACTGTTATTATTTCCACTTTACATATGAATAATCTAATTCATATTTTTACAGATCAAATTGTCCAAAACCACATACATAATAAGTGGATGAATTGAGACTTAAACTCTGTTTTTCATTAAGTAAATATTTCCTTACCACATCCCATGTTTCAGGCACCAGTAGATCCAAGGGTGCAAGTGAAAGGAAAAAAAAAAAAAGATATTCCAAAGGTAGAGCAGTACTAAGGGTTCCAAATTGTATGTATAGCTAAATGGTCCTTGCATCAAAATCAAGCACTGTATGAAAACATTCTATGTGTGGAAGTGACAGCAATGGCTTTCTCAGGACTCCTGCCATGTCCTTCTTTGTATTACAGAGTATTTTTACCGACTAACCTTGGCCCAGTGTTGCCACTGTTGACCAGAGTCCCTTCCCCAAAGTGTGCTTTGAGAAACACAGGTCCACGAATGCTTCCTTAGCAAGAAGGAAGGAAGGAAAGAAATGAATAGAGGAATTCTTGGCAAATAAAGTTGAGAAATTGTCTTTACTCTGTTTTTGGAGTTTTACAATATGTACTAGCATATTAAAATTTCTAGACTAAAGAAATATTTTCATATTTATCTAATCCTGTATTCTCTAAGTCAATTGATCACAGGACCTTTGTTTTCTACCTTAACTATTTACATTTGTAGCACTAGTGTTCTTCAGCACACATTTAGAAAATGCTCCCTGTGCCTGTGTAAAGCTATTACATACCTCAGAAAGACCGGGTCCTTTAATCCTCATTCAAAGCTGGGTAGAGCTTTCTGATTGTTTCCATGGAAATGTGATGCACCCCGTTGGGGTGGTACCTTTTAATTAGATGGTTTCCATGGAGATGTGTCTCCACCCATTCCAAGTAGGGTTGCTTATTGGAGCTCTTTAAGAGGGAACCATCTTTGAAAAAGCTAGAGAGCCAATCAGAACCAACAGAGCCCAAGCAGCCCGGGTTCTCTGGAGATGAAAAAGGAAAACACCCCCTGGGAGCTTCATGAAACAAGAATGCAGGAGAAATGGCTTGTAGATGTCACCATATTCCCTCCCAGCTGAGAAAGAAACCCTGAACGTCATCGGCCATTCTTGAGTGAAGGTAACTTCTTGTCGGTGCCTTAATTTGGACATTCTCATGGCCTTAGAACTGTAAACTTGCAACCTAATAAATTCCCCTCTTTAAAAGCTGTTCTATTTCTAGTATATGCATTCTGGCAGCTTACTAACTAAAACACTCCTCAAGGTAATAGGTTAAGAGGGTGTTAATGAGGAATTCTATATTTCACAATTAATTATTTGAATTGAATTAAAAAGTTGGAAATCATTAAAATTTACATTGTTATTTAAAATTCCACAAATCATTTGCAAACACTTTCAATCCAAGTTAAGAATTCCTAAAGATGGGTGTGCAACATGGCAGTGTAGGGAGGTGTGGAATTTAGTTTGTCCTGCAGAACAGCTAGTAAATAACCAGGAACTGGCTGGAATAACTGTTTGGGGTTATCTGTGACCAGACACACATTGTATACCAGTGTGGAACTGGTGGAAGGGCCAAGATCACACCACAGACTTGTGAATAAAGCCCCCCAAATCAGTGGCATGGCAGGCTCAGTTAGAAACAATATCCCATGGGGTAAAAAAAGAACTCTTGGCTGGGAGCAAGAGAAGACAGCCCAGCCAAGCTCCAACTGCAGTTTTAACTAAGGAATTTGGACTCCAAGCACAGATACACCAAGAGAAGGAAAGGAATCCTGAGGTTTCTCCAGCAGACAGGAGGTGGAGCTGACAAAAAAAAACCCATAAAAATAAAAATTAAAAATGAGACGTTTTGGAGTCAGCCCAACTGAAAACAAACCAAAACAAAACTAGACTTTTGGAGTCAGCCCAGCTCAGGATCCTGGAAAAGTGTTGTGTTCAAAGGCACATAGAGTCAGGTACAACTCTGGCTCTTGACAGGAAAAACTTGGGGGCTGGGGACTGGCTCTGAAAAAAAATTAAAACTTTTTTTTACCTATTTAAAGTAGTTCATTAGAAAAAGCCTCAGGCATTTTCAATTGTCAGCCCTGATCCAGGCAAGGGTGGGGTTAAGATTGGTCTGAGAGACAAAGAAATAAATCTAGTTAAGGAGACAATTCCCTAAAGGGTTTATCTTCCCCAGGAAAAGTGTGAGGGCAGAGCCTAGCTCACATGGTAACCCTCAGAGAATTCAGAACCCAGGGGCTAAGCCCTAAACCACCTCCTGCCTCAGCCTGTTTCTCAACCATGCCCCTGGCAGTTACAGGGTTTGCTGAGAATTAGTCTCCACACCACTTAATGCCAGTGGAGAGCTACAGACTGACAAGTACCACCTCCTAAGAAGAATAGGAAAAGCATAGATTCTAGAGGCTTTACAGGAATTGCTAACAAATGGCTGAGTCTCATTCCTAGAGAAACTTGATACTAATTACACCTTCCTTCTGAGACCTGGGCTCATCTAGTGTGGAAAAAGCTTCCTGGAGCTGATGATATCTTGGGAGACCACCCTAAAAAAAGGTTCCATTTAGGCAGGGCAAGAACCAGAAAATAAGAGCTGAAAAATTCTGAATAGTTAAATAGAAGCTATGCTAGAGGTCTAGAATAAGTTGAACTGAATGTTAGGTCAGGGGAACGGGGAAGGACACTGCAACTGGAGCTGCAGACGCTGTGTCGCCCCTCCCAACCTGACTTCAGGAACTAATAAACTGCCCCTTCCAGATGTCACCTGACCTCCATCCTTAAAAGCTGCCTGTGCCGAAGCCCGCATGCGCACTCACCTCCCTCCATCTTGGGTTTGGTGAGTTCTGCCTGGGAGCACAGAAATAACCCTCCCCCCACTTTAAATTTCCTGGTGTGCCTTTCTTCTTTCTCACCCTTTCACCTCCTAAACCTTTCACTGAACACCAAAACAAACAAACAAAAACAGATAGAGAACAGAGGCACTCAACAAGAAAACTCTAGGTGAAAGAGTGAAAATGACCTCCAGGATAAATGAACCAAAGAAATTAGATGCTGAGACACCAGTGAAAAATTACAAGTCATACTAGGAAAAACAAAAATAAGTCCCAGTAAAAGGAAGAACATAAAACCTCAAATGAAATAGAAGAGCTGAAACAATGAATTAATGCTCATCATTATATATATATGCTAAATCAAATAAGAAATTAAACCAATGAGTTGAGGTAAGATATGACAAAAGAGATGAAGAATTTAAGGAGACATTGGGCAAACATAAAGAAGACTCAAAAACTTGAACAAACAATTGTCAGAACTTATGGGAATGAAAGGCACAATAGAAGAGATTAAAAAAAACAAAAAACAGAGACTTACAACAGCAGATTTGAAGAGACAGAAGAAAGGATTAGCGAACTAGAGGATAGGACATTTGAAATCCTACACACAAAAGAACACATAGGGAAAAGAATGGAAAAAATGAGCAGTGTCTCAGGGAATTAAATGACAACATGAAGCACATGAATGTGCATATGTGGGTGTCCCACAAAGAGAAGAGAAGGGAAAGGGACAGAAAGAATAATGGAGGAAATAGTCACTGAAAATGTCCCTTATCTTACGAAAAACATAACATTAAAGATCCAAGAAATGCAGTGTACCCCAAACAGAATAGATCAGCATGGACCTACTCTAAGACACTTACTATTCAGATTGTCAAATGTTAAAGACAAAGAGAATTCTGAAAACAGCAAGTGAAAAACAATCAATTACATAGAAGGGAAGCCTGATAAGACGTTTTGTGGATTTCTCCGTAGAAACCATGGAGGCAATCTGGCAGTGATATGATATATTTAAGGTTCTGAAAGAGAAAAACTGCCAACCAAGAATTCTATACCCAAGTAAGACTGTCCTTCAAAAATGAGGGAGAGTTTAAAATATTCATAGACAAACACACACTCAGAGAGTTTGTGACAGAGACCAGCACTACAAGAAATACTAAAGGGAGCATTACAGGCAGGAAGAGATAGGAAAGAGAGGTCTAGGGAAGAGGGTAAAAATGAAGACTATCAGTAGGGGCAAAAAGCGTAAAAGAAACAAGAAATGACATATAGAATCCTAAAGACAAAATGATAGCTGAAAGTACTGCCTTTACAGTAATAACATTAAATGTTAATGGATTAAACTCCCACATCAAAAGACATAGACTGGTAAAATGTATTTAAAAACAGGACTCATCTATATCCTGTCTACAAGAGACTCACTTTAGACCCAAGGACAAAAACAGATTGAAAGTGAAAGATTGCAGAAAGATATTTTACACAAAGATCAACCAGAAAAGAGTGGTATAGCTATACTAAATACCCAACAAATTAGACTTCAAATGTAAAATAATTAAAAGAGACAAGGAAGGACACTATATATTAATGAAAGGAACAATGCAACAAGAAGACATAACAATCATAAATATTTATGCACTGAACCAGAATGCTCCAAAATACATAAGGCAAACACTGACAACACTGATGGAAGAAGTAGACAACTCTACCATAATAGTTGGAGACTTCAATTCCCCTTCTCATCAATGGATAGAACATCTAGAGGATTAATAAGAAAACAGAGATTTTGAGCAATACAATAAATGAACTAGACTTAACAGACATTTACAGAACATTATATCCCACAATAGCTGGACACACATTTTTCTCAACTGCTCATGGTCTCAAGGAGAGAACATAACAAAAGAAGTCTCAAGAAGTTTAAAAAGATTAGAATTATACCAAGCACTTTTTCAGATCAAAATGGAATGAAATTGTAAATTAATAGCAGGAAAAAGTCCAGAAAATTAACAAATATATGGAGGCTAAACAACACACTCTTAAACAACCAGTGCAGCAAGGAAGAAGTTACAAGAAAAATCAGAAAATATCTTGAGGCAAATGAAAATTTAAAACAACATCTCAGAACTTCTGGGATGCACTCAAGGTGGTACTGAGAGGGAAATTTATTACCCTAAATGCCTATATTAAAACATAAGAAAGAGCAAAAATCAAGGAATTAACTGTTCACCTGCAAGAATTAGAGGGAGAACAGCAAACTAACCCCAAGCAAATAAAAGGAAAGAAATAACAAAGAATAGAGCAGAAATAAATGATATTGAGAACATGAAAACAAAGAAAAATCAATAAAACAAGAAGTTGGTCCTTAGATAAAATTAATACAATCACTGGACACTTAACTAGGCTAACAAAAAGGAGAGACAGGATGCAAAAAATTCAGAAATGGGAGAGGGGACATAACTACTGACAATGCAGAAATCAAGGAGATAATGAGAGGATATTATGAGAAAACATATGCTAATACACTAAACAATGAGACAAAATGGACAACTGCTTAGAAAAGTAGAAACAACCAACATTGACTCAAAAAGAATGGAAGACTTCAACAAACCAATCACATGATTGAATCAGCTATGAAGAAGCTCCCCCAACAGTAAAGTCCAGAATGAGATGGCTTCATAAGTGAATTCTACCAAGCACCCAAGAAAGAATTAGTAACAGTCCTGCTTAAAAAAATTCAAAAATTTGAAGAGGAGGGAAAGCTACTGAACTCATTCTATGAAGCCAACATCATCCTACTATCAAAACCAGATGAAGATAATACATTAAAAGAAAATTACAGACCAATCTCTTCAAGGAACATAGATGCCTAAAACTCAACAAAGTACTTGCAAATCAAATCCAGCAGCACATTAAAAGAATTCAACACCATGATCAAGTGGGGTTTATTCCAGGTATGCAAAGCAGTTCAACACAAGAAAATCACATAATTTAATACACCACATTAATAAATCACAGTGGAAATATCACATGATCATCTTGATTGATGCAGAAAAAACATGTGACAAAATTCAACATCCTTTCTTAATGAAAAGACTTTAAAGGATACGAATAGTAGGGAACTTCTTCATGATAAAGAGAATATATGAAAAACCCACAGCTAAGATCATACTCAGTGGGGAAAGTCTGAAAGCTTTCCCACTAAGATCAGGAACAAGACTGTCACCATTGTTATTCAGCATTGTGCTGGAAGTTCCAACTAGAGCAATTAGACAAGAAAAAGAAATAAAATGCATCCAAATTGGAAAGGAAGCAGTAAAACTTTCCCATTTGCAGAAGATATGATAATATACATGGAAAATCCTGAAAAATCTGTAGCAAAACTAATAAGGCAGATAAAGGAATACAGCAAAGTGGCAGGGTACAAGATCAACACCCCAAAATCAGTAGCATTCTATAAACTAGTAATGAGCATTCTGAGGAAGAGATTTTTAAAAAAATCCACTTACAAAGCAACCAAAAGAGGTACATATTTAGGAATAAATTAACAAAGGCCAGAAAAGACCTATACACATAAAACTACAAGAAATTGCTAAAAGAAGTCATGAAAGCCCTAAATCAGTAGAAGGACATAATATGTTCATGGGTTGGAATATTAAATATAGTTAAGATGTGAATTGTACCCAAATTTATTTATAAATTTCAAATGCAATGTCAATTAAAATCTCAACAACTTACTTTGCAGAAATAGGAAAAACCAATAACCAAATTTATTTGGAAGTGTACAATAATATATGAATAGCTAAAAATATCTTGAGAAGGAGGAATGATGTGAGAAATCTCACACTACCTGACTTAAAACACATTACAAATTTATAATGGTCAAAAACAGCATGGTACTGCTATAAAATACTGACCAATGGAATCAAGTCAAGTGTTCAGAAATAGACCCTCTCATATATGGACAATTGATCTTTGATAGGGTGGTAAAGCTGACTCAACTGGGATAGAAAAGCCTCATCAATAAATGGTGTTTAAAGAACTGGATATCCATATCCAAAAGAATGAAAAAGGACCAATATCTTACATCTTATACAAAAATTAACTCAAAATGGATCAAAGACCTAAATGTTGGAGCTAAGAACATAAAACTTTTAGAAGAAAATATAGGGAAATATTTTAAAGATCTTGTAATAGGAATTGGTCTCCTAGACTTTACACAGAAAACACAGGCAGTGAAAAATAAATGGATTGGAATATTAAATATAGTTAAGATGTCAATTTTTAGGAGATTTAATATTCCAATCTCCTCAAAATTTTAACACTTTTTTGCATCAAAGGACTTTATCAAGAGACTAAAAAGGTACATAATGGGAAACAATATTTGGAAACCATATATCAAATAAGGATATTCTTTTTTTTTTAACTTTTTTATTAATTAAAAACTTAACAAAAGAACATTAATATATCATTCCATTCTACATATACAATCAGTAATTCTTAATATTATCACATAGTTGCATATTCATCATTTCTTAGAACATTTGCATCGATTTAGAAAAAGAAATAAAAAAGACATCAGAAAAAGAAATAAAATGATAATAGAGAAAAAAAGATTATACATACCATTCCCCTTACCCCTTGCTTTCATTTATCATTAGCATTTCAAACTAAATTTATTTTTTCATTTGTTCCCCCTATTATTTATTTTTATTCCATATGTTGTACTCTTTTGTTGATATAGTAGCT
>PVIY010021843.1:0-41787 GCA_004026745.1 Myrmecophaga tridactyla
TTTTTTTGTTGTCTTTTTCTTTTTCTGAATTGATGCAAATGTTCTAAGAAATGATCATGATGATGAATATGCAACTATGTGATGATATTGTGAATTACTGATTATATATGTAGAATGGAATGATCATACATTAATGTTTGTGCTTGTTATGTGTTTTTAAAAAAATTAAAAATTAATAAAAAAGAAAAAAATTATCGTAGAAGGGTTTTTGCTTCATACTTTTAAATTTAATGTTCTGTGAGGGGTGAGACATGAAAGTGAATGACTCAGGATGTGCAGGATTCTTACCCCTCCCACGTACCCACACCCAGGCATGCAGCAACACCAACCCATTACAGGCCTCCCAGGACCTGCAGGGGCCTGAACCTGGAATGCAGGCTTCAGGCTGCATGACCAAGTCTGCCTCCCCATTCTGTCTGCTAGAAATCTCCGCAAGCTGAACTCCCCATCAGCACCGTTCCCTGAGATTGTCAAGATGTGGGATCATCTCCGTATTTGGCCATTTTGAGTGACTATAAAAACCTTCTAGCTAGAGCCACCCATTTGAGAACTAAAGCTCAAACTCTCCCCAAATGACGGTGCACTGAATGCTGTCTCACTGTGACTCCAAGTCTGAGTGGATCCTGACATTGGGAAGAAATGGGGAGGGGGAGACATTAGAGACCATGCACAGGATAGCCACAGCTGGCATGGATGGGACTTCTGCTTTAGGTATAAGGACTTTGGGGATGCTTTTATTCAGGGCCACCAAGAAGAGGCATAGAATATAATTGCTCCTGGAATCACTCAGCCTGTCTCTTCAAATCTCAACAAAGACCCCTAACTAGAGGCTGGAGCCTGTGTCAGACCAGAAGGCAGGGTGGGGTCTCTGGGTTATGAGGGAGTAAGCATTGAGCCTTCTGCAGACCTCAGGGCTGAGGGGCCCTCAGCTGGCCTATTTTCAGCAGGCTGGACTCCCATGAGGCCCGGGGTGGTCTCAGTCAAAGGGTCATCAACCTGCAGTCCTCCAGCCACAGCCAACATGAGACCCAGTTAAGACAGTCTCAAAGTTTACCTACACCTACAAAGCAAGAAAAACCACACAAGGTAGCCTTCACACAGACAGGTTAGGAGTTCCCTCAACCCAAGATGTCTTGATTTGAAAGGCAGCCCTGTAATCAGGTAACTCCTTGGTAAGAATGTCGCAGGCTAGATAGAAGGCTTTGGGCAGCCCAGAAACAGAACAATGGAAAAGGGTCCCCAGACCCACTTTGCCGGAGTTGCCTATGATAACAGCCTTTCCCAAATCCTTTCAAGACAAATGGGATAAGAGCACAGAAGCCACAACACTCAAATTGCAGGTGAGGTAGGCCCTCTTTGAGAAACTGTAGTTCGCGCCATTTCAGGTTGCATCCCCCCAGCCCGGTCATGGATGGGATTTATACTTCCTTCACAGAAGCTTTGACCACAGCAGGCCCTACCCAGGAGCCAAGGACAGCCCAGTTGCCCTGCAGCTTGGGGCATTCCATGGGGACCACAAGACCTCCCATGAGGTGCAGATATACCCCCACCCCCACCCTGCCAGTGCCTTGCATCATAAGTGGGGGGGGTGCTGAGCTGAGCCCACACAGCAGAGCCTGACACCACATGGTGTGTTATCCTTTAATGAAGAGCTGGGTCAGTGGGGCCACCACTCTCCCCAAGGCCCCCCTGCAGCAGGAGCCCCTCACCATGGGCTGCCTGTGAGGCAGGTGGCCCTGAGGCAGCCAGCCCAGCTGAGGGGTCAGTTTGCAGCAGCCTAGGAAAGGTATTCATCTCTCGGACCCAGGAATGTGGCAGCAGCAACAAGGCCGGAGGCAGCTAAACTGAGGTCAGGGATGATGGAGGGAGGCTGGGACAGGGAGGGTAGGGCTTTCTCCTTCCTCTCTGAGTCCCAGTGGGATGATGGCCAGTGTCCACAAACAGTACAGTGTCCCCAAGGGGCTGGAGGCCCTTCTGGCCACTCTCTGGAAGCCCTTGGTCTCGAGTCCCCACAGACAGGCATCACACTGGAAGCAGCCCACAGGGTCACTGGGCTCGGGGGGCAGGCTGGACACCATTCAGTGAGCCTTGGGGCCCCAAGCCACAGCCACCGGGAGGCCAGGAGCCCACCTTCCACTAACTCTGCTTGTCAGTCACTACAGGCATCTAAGACGGTGGTCTCTTCCCTCGTGGTTCCGGGGCTGCCCAGGCGGGGTTGAGAGGCCACAGCAGAACAGGGCTTGCCGGATCCCTACAGATCCGTGACCTTGTTTTCCACAGCAGCTGCAATCTGCTGGAGCCGATAACCCAGCTGCATCTTCTGGGCCGTGGCATCCTCCTCCAGGGCAGTGATGATCTATGCAGAGACCAAAACCATCAGGGGGAGAATTCTCCAGCCTATATGCTTACCACAGACTTGGACAGGTCTTCTAAGGTACAGCAGGGCATTTGGGGTAGAACTCTAAGAAGCCCAGTGATCCACCCTACTGGCTCCTAGTGTGAGCTCAGGGCCTTGCTGGCAAGATGGGATAATAACAGCACAGATGCTATGGGGTGTTATGAATCAGTGAGGTTGTGAGTGAGGGACTTTGCTCAGGACCAGGCAGTCCTGGTAATGAATATGCACCTCCCCAGAACCATCATTCTGAATGGAGGCCAGCCCCGCCCGCGTGCTGGCCTTCTCCCCCAAGCTCCACAGGAGCCCTGCTCCAGGCTGGCCCCCAGCTCAATGCCCACCCAGGCCAAAGCCTCTCCTGAGTTCCCGGGTGCAGGGAGCCAGGCGAGGAACAATAACAACCTGACTGTCATGTTCCTTGCCACGCTCATGGGATTCACCAGTGGGGGAGACAGACAGTGGTCAAAGGCGAATACCCAAATGACCACAGATGGGGCCACCACAAAGAGGACAGGCAGGAGCCATGAAGCACAGCAGCACTGGGGGAGAGCAGCCGCCCGCCCACCATGGCTCCACGAGGGGATGGCTCACTTCTGGCCACTCCTTTCTCGCCCTGGAGGGGACTGCATCCAGTCCACTACCTCCCCCCACACCGCGGCTCACACCACTCCGGGCTGAGCTGCACAGCCCTGACTCCACACTCATGATCTATTTGTCTGTTAAGTGGCTGTCCTCACACCTGGCTGTCACACCAATGTCTGCAGGTTGACCAACGGCTGCCCAGATCGTGACATGCAGCCCAGGGAGGCTCCGGACAACCCCTCCATCGTGCCCTTGTCCACTCCTGGTCCTGTGCCTGGCTGGTAGCCTCTGCCTGGTACCTCCTCTCTGGTGGCCCACACAGCCCTGTGGGGCCTGTACCCACTGGGGAGACTGCACTGTAGGGGGCTCTGGTTGGGATCTCTGAGTGGGGGCCTATTCCAGGGCAGAGGCAGCAGCTGAGTGTCCCACCTAGCAGTCTGCTCACCACCTCTGGTCCCTGGTAGATGCCCCCAGCCTCCCACCACCACCACCACCTGGGATGGGAAATGGTGTAGTAGGAAAAGAGCACAGCTAAAGGATACTCCCCCAAACCACCAAAGGGCCCAGCCTCTCTGCTAAGGCCCCCACCCTGTCACAGGACCAGACCCCCACACTCATGCACATGCACCCCCTCAACCTCCCTGGCAGGGCCCAGGCAACTGCCCACCTGGTCATAGTATTTGTTGATATACTTGTAGAGTTCATGCAGGGCTACTCGCGCCCCGAGGTCTCCAGAACAGTTCTAGGAAGGAGACCAGAAGAGAAGTGAGAGAGGTGAGACCCAGGACCCCAGGGAAAGCAGGTAGAAGGGAGGTCTAGGAGGTGGAGGAAGGGACAGGCCCTGCAATGGGAAGGAGAGCCTGGCCCCGGGCTTGCTCAGCTGGGTACTGGACAGGGCCAAAGGGCCTCCTTAATGGGAGGAGACCCCAGGTCTACAGTTTCCTCTGATGCACTGGGGGAGCTCTTGCCACAAGCCTCAGAGAAGCTCCACGCACCAGCCCCTCCCCACCACCCAAAAAGCTGGGGAGCATGGAGGAAGGCCAAGTGAGGTGAGCAGAGCCATCACTAGGGCCTGGGCTTTCTATCAGGTCCTTACCTCTCTCTTCCCCTCCAAGCTCCAGCTCAGACCCTCTACCACCTTAGGTGATTACAGAGCCATGTGGGACAGATGCCACTTGCAGGCTATAAGCCCGACATAATTCTGCTCTAATCTAATTGAAGTATTTCCTGAGGTCGCTCCCAGGCCCCTCTATGGGGATATCTCTGAGCCTCATGGGGACCAAAGGAGATGATTAGATTATCAGAGTACCCCAGAATAGGCTTGACACACAGCAACACCCAAAAAAACACCCAGAAGTATTGCTGTGATTGTCACAATATTTCAGATTCCCTGGAGTTTGGCTGTTTTAGGAGTTGGATGGGGTATGTCTACACCTCTGAGGAAAGCAGAGCACAGACCCGGGGATAAATCCTAGCTACCTCTCTGCCTCGGATTCTCATTCACACAGTGAGGGTTGTGCAGGGATCCAATCACCCAAGCAAGCCAGGACAAGACTCCTGCTTTCCTGAGATGAGATGTTTGATCTTCTCCTAGTGGCTGTTGGAAGTCTCTGTGTCTGTAGCAATGGTACAGGTCCTGCCCTGACCAGCTCTCAGGGCCACTGCAGACCTAAGGACTTTGCTGCAGAGGTGTAAGGGGGGAAGGGTCCTCCAGGGCAGGAGAGGCTAAGAAAGGGCCTTACCCGGGACAGCTCGGCCAGGACGGAGTTCATCTCTTGATCACTGGCTGGGATAGTCTGTCTGATGTCTGCGTAGTACCTACCAGAGACAGCGGGGGCTGCAGCCGCTGGGGAAACAAGCCCACCAATCTCCACCTGCCTTTCCCCTCCAGACCTGTTTCCCTCCCCCCAGTACCTTTCCACCATCCGTTTGTAACGGGGAATATCCCGAGCATACAGAAGTTTGTTGATAGGAGAGTCCTGGGCACCAAGAAGAAGGTGGTAAAAGAGGAAACAAGAATGAGAGCCCCCGTTAGGAAGAGTGACTGTCCCAATTTTTCCGGCACTGTTTCAGTTTTTAAACTATGTCTCATGTCCCAGGAACCCCCGCAGTTCCTGGCAAACTGAGACAGTTAATCACAACAGCCCTTGTTTCCCTCTGCAAGGACCACTCCACTTCCTTCCTGCCACCAATGTCCAGACTGATGTCATCACCTGGAGGTCTTTTCTCAGCCTGCAGGGCGGAAAGGGAGCAGTGCCGGTTGTTTTTAAAATGAGGATATTGTGACCCAGAAAATAAAGTAAACTGCTCTGGACCACCTCACTCCCAAGTGGCCAAGCTGGGATTGGAAGCAGGTCTCTTGGACGAGAGCCCCATTTTTAACACACCCAGGCACCGCCTCCACCACTGAACTGGGTTCAAATCCTGGCTCTGTCCCAGCTGCTGTGGGCTCGGGCCAGTACATTTCAGAGCCCTGGGCCTGCTGCCCCATCCTAAAGTGTGGGGAGGGGAAAGCAACATTATGAAGATGACACTGCCCCCGTGTGAACAGGGACACAAAGGCCCAGTCCATCCCTTGGCTGAGGCAGCAGTCGTGCTTGACCAGTAACTCTGTGTGTGGGGGCAGGAGACCCTTGGCCTTCACGGTTTGGACTATACCTGGGCTATCCCGGAACCATTTGCTATTTGGTTGGGAAAGGGACACAGTGTGAAGAGTGGACAAAGATCCAGCCCCTACCCAGCATCCATCCCTGGAAACTACTTGGTAGCTCCACAAATCCGAAGGCTGAGGTCCCCAAAGCCAGAGACCCGGGCCTCATATGTATCTCTCCTCCCTCTCCCCACCCCCCACCTCCAAGTGTCCACACATCCTTCAGATTCTGCCTGCCCTGTATCCTCTTGCTCCTGCTTAAACCTGTCACTGTCACTGCTCATCAAGAGGATGGCCACAGCTTCCTCTTTGGCTGTCCAGGCCCTCATCCATCTGCTGTACCATCACTTGGGGTGCTTGTCACCCTCAGGTCTGACCACACTGCTCTTCATTCCCAGCCCCTGGCGGCTCCCCACTGACCTTGGGGTAAGCTCTCACTCTGTGAAGTCGCTGCCCATGTTTTCACTCTGTGAACTGGCACATAGTGCCCCCTGAGAGGCATCGCCACCTCCTAGGGAGTCCCCAGGACAAGGTCTGGCCTGGGGATGCCTGGAGTCAGAGGCCTGGCTTAAAATCTTGGGGAAAGCTTGGAATCTGCAAGCAGGCCCAGCACTGCCACCACAGCCCACGCTGCCCCCTCCCCACCTAGCCCCAGCGTGTCCCACCCAGGTTCTGCTCACCCGGCCCAGCTTGTGGTCAGCCAGGGTGCAGGCGTCCATGAAGGTCTGTGCAATGACAAGGAGCACCGCGTCCATGTTATCAGATGTCTGCACGTCCAACACAAACTGCGGGTTTTTTATTATATTGATCCAGAACCTCAGTGGCAAGCTATAGGTGGAACAGGTGTGGCTGATGAGTGTGGGGGCAGCAGAGGCGACCCCACACATAATTCAAGCCACCCAGACCCTACCCCTACCTGTTGGTCTTCCAGATGTGGACCGTGTCTTGGTCAGAGATGCCATGCTGCTGGGCCTGCTCGTCCAGCAGGTCAAAGAAGTACTTCACAGCAAGTGGCACGGGGCGGCTCGTGCTGAGAATCACCTGGAACAGGTCATCCACAAACTTCTGCAGGGTGCCCTGCAGTGGGGAAGGAAAAGCAGAAGTGCCATGGTCAGCAAGGTCAGCCCAGCCTTGGACACTTTGTGGCATTGCACCTACGCAGGCTCCATACCATCCCCAAATCCCCACAGTGGCTGTCCCTTCCCCAACAGCCCCCTGCCTGCCCTGCTCCAGCTCCCAGCCAGGCCAGTCATCCCCGCCCCACCTTCATGGACAGCAGGCGGGTCAGGTAGATCTCAGGGATGGCCTTGGCTCGCTCACGCTCCCCGCCCCGAAGGCTGCCCCGCCGAGGCCTGGGTGGCTCTGGCTCCTCACTTGGCTTCACCAGGTGCCAGGGCCGGATGCCCCCCTCGTCCACATCCTCCAGCATTGGGGTCCCTGGGCCAAGATCCCACAGCTCATCTCCCCTCATCAATGCCACCTCCCCTGGGCCCCTAGGATCCAACCAACAGCCCAGGAGTGGGGGCATCTGGCTGAGGGCTTCTCTGGGTAGAAGGGAAGCAGGCACGAGCCCACCCTGAGCTCCAGAGAACGTTCCCACCTTCCCGGGACTGGGTAAAGCAAAGGTAGACTGAAGGGGTTTGTAGGAGGCAGGGGGTGAGGGTGGGGGGCCACAAGACTCACTTTCTCCAGGGACATAATCTTGATTTTCCCGGAGGACATGTTTGGTGAGGCAGGGGACGAGGGCCACGGTTGCTCCATCTGGAACCTGCTGACCACAGATGATGACCCCTCCACCAGCCCCACCCCACCACACCCCTCCTCCAGCTCCCACCCCTCCCACCTTGTAATGCTGCAGGGTGTTCAGGCGCCTCCACAGACCCTGGACCTCGGAAGTGACATCCTCGTCCGAAAGAATGAGATGCCCAGCCACCCCAGACCGCCACTCTACAAGAACAAGATGGGACTTGGCTCAGGGCTGCTGGGACATCCTTTATTCAGAGGAGCCGTCTCCTCTGGAGGGACACTCTGTCAAAGACAAACCCACCAACCTCGCCGAAGACCAGATGCAGGGGACCCTCAGCCCTACCCCGACTCCCACTGTGGCCCCGGAGCTGGTTTGGGTCCCAGGCCACCCCTCCCCCACCCTCACCGACATCCAGGGTGCGGGGGTCTGGCCGCTGGGCGAGAGGCACCCCTTTATAAAGCTGGTCTAGCATCTTCTCCTTGGCCTGGGAGATGGTATCACAATCCAAGACCTTCACGGGCACCCCCTGGGCCTCTCCTGCTCCAGGTCCCGCAGCCAACAGCGCATTCAAGGTCTACGCAGGACACATGGGGGCCATCAGGGCTCCTGCCATACCCAGGATGACCAAGACACAAGGCCAAGGACAGGGAAGAGCCCCAGGGACGCCACTCCTCTGACCTTCCAGTGCCAAAAGTCCCTAATTCTTCTTTGTCCCCTGTCTGCCTCCCCCAGGAATAGCAGCTTCCTCCAGTCTGCAACCCCAGCACCTAGCAGACAGTCCTAGTAGATGTCTGTGGATGGGTGGCAGAAAAAAATGAGTGGCCATAGATCCCTCCTAACCCAGATTCTCAGGTTCCTGGCTCAGCTACTCAAGCTGGAGGACCTGAGGGAAACCTGACAGACACCCATCCTGACAGAGGGGCAAGCTTTGAGGAGACTGAATGGATTGTTCCCAAAGGACTCCTCGAGGGTAAGTGAGGGGAAAGCAGTGGGCAGGTTTGGGTGGGAACTCTAGAGCCCAGTCCCTGGGTATGGTGAGCACAGCTGCATCCTGGCCAGATGCTGAGGCCCTAGCTGGGGAGACACTCAGGCTCTGGCATAACAAGGACCAGGCTGCTCCAGGACAGGTCCAGCTCTTCCCCAGGCCCTGACTGTGACCACTGTGACCCCACTCCAAGCCTGGAGACCCTTCAAGGCTCTGTCCTCAAGGTCTGGCCCTCAAGCATCTAGGCTAAAGGCTACTCTCCAGTGACCAAACAGAGGCCAGGTGGGCTATATCCCCAGACACCAGAAGCTGAGGTGGTCTGCCAGCCCTTCTTCCAACAGACCCTTCTGCTGTCCACTGACAGGGCTGCACCTCCTGGACTCTTCCTGGGGCAGCCAAAATTCTAGGGAATGCCTGGGCACCAGCCCCCATTCCATCCCCAGTGGGCCATTCTTTCCCACAGACACTGTGGCCTTAGCCTCAGGGACACCCTGCCTTGCCATTAAAAAAACACAGGCTGGGGAGCAGGTGGTTCAGTGGTAGAATTCTCGCCTGCCATGCAGGAGACTCTGGTTCCATTCCCAGACCATGCATCCAAAAAAAAAGAACACAGGCCAATAGCCAAGAGAAACTTGTTACCAACTAGCATGCGACCTGTCAGAAACCTCTATGAACCTGTTGTTTATCCATACAATGAGGATCCCCCTGGGAAGATTAAACTAGACAGGTCACACTGAGGACTGGAGCTGACCAAAGTTATGTCCTCCCCCAAGACCTCACCCAACAGGAGCAGCCCAGCCCAGTGTCCTGTCCTCAGAGTCCACTCTCTGGTTCCCTGGACCCAGCAGTGGGCCTTCACCATCCTTCCTCTCCAGCCAAATCGAGGCCTACAGTCACAGAGCCTCACTCTCATCGCCCTCACCAGGGACTGAAACTTCAGACCACACACATGCACACACACCCCTCACCAGGGGACGGTACTCCACGTCCTCTCGGAGCAGGCGGTTGTCATTCAGGGTGTATTTGGCTTTGCCAGTCACACTGTCCACTGGTCCCTTGTCCACTTGATGCTTAATTCCTCGGAAGAGCATGTACAGAGGCTCCCCAACTGAGTCCTGCAGGAGGGGCAGGCATTGGGGCCACCTGGGCAGGTGAGAGGCATGGGCAGAGGCCCAGGGGATGGCACACAAGCTGCGGGAGGGTGGGAAGCTTAGTGGGTAAGAAAGCCTCAACCTTGCTGGCGGGAAGGCCTCACCCCTGCCTCCCTCACCCGCACGAAGGTGTAGAGGCAGATGGACATCCAGTTGGTGAGCAGCTTCTCCACCACAGTCTCTGTCCTAGGACGACAGGACAGGGGAGGGTCGGGGCCAGCTCGCTCAGCCCCCCGCAGCTCCCGACTCCAGCCCCACTGCCTCCAACAGCTACACGGACCTGCGCAGCATCAGCTTGGGGTTCTTGGCCACATACTGTGCCACCAGGTCACTGAGCAGGGTGCGGAGGATGTCGGTGAAGTACTCAAGCTTCCCATGCAGAGCCACGGTGAGCAGAGACGCCACGTAGGCTCGGTCTCGGGCCGAGAAGGTGCGCTGACTCTCCAGCGTGTGGATGAACTAGGGCCCGGGAGGAGGGTGGGAAGGGGGCGGGTTCAGACATGGTGGGACACAGAAGGGGTGGGGCCAGCGGGGGGTTCAGGAGGGTGTAGAGGGTCGAGGCCAGGAGAGAATGGAGCAGGGAGGGTCTGGGCAGGGCCAGGAGTAGAGGAGTGAGAACCGGCCAGTACCTTGGTGAGGAAAAGCTTGCTGTTGAGCAGGTTGGAGAGCTGCCCCAACCCCTGCTCCACAGTGGGCCGCCTGCTCTCCGGCACACCCAAGTCCCGGTGCAAGGGTGACTCCTGATGCCCGGGAAAAAAGACCCTTTCTGCGTACACCTTGTAGTCGAGGAAAGGGATGCCGCTGCCCAGAAGGTCGCTGGTGAGATCAGTCATCTCAGTCATGAGGTCTGTTGGGCAGCAGAGGCCAGGTTTGGATGGGGAGCCTGGGCGAGGGGAGCGAGGTCAGGCAGGCCCCGCCGTGGGGCCCGTTCTCCACAGCCTCACCTGTGAACTCCTTCTTGCAGCGATCCCGCACACTGCTCTCCAGATTCTCCAGCTGGATCTGAACCTTCTTATAGTCCTTCAGGGCCTGCTTGCTCTTCCTCCTACTCGGCACCCACAGGGTTGGGAAGGGGAAGGCGAAGGCCGGAGGAGGCCGCACCCGGCCCAGCCGCAACCCAGCTCCAGCCACACCCTGGCCTAGCCCAGAGGGATTTAGCCCATCTCAAGCCAGTCACACCCACCCAGGCCCAAGTCCAGTTCAGTCCAGTTTAGCACAGGGGTCGGCAAACTACAACCAAGGCAAATCCAGCCTGCCGGCTGCTTTTGTTAACGTAAGTTGTGTTGGGCCGTGGCCACACTCATGCTATCTATGGCTGCTTTTGCACTACAGAGTGGAATATTTGCAAGAGACCAGCCCACGAAACCTAAAATATTTGCTCTCTGACCCTTTACAGAAAATGTCTGTCCACCCCTAGTCTAGCCTAGCCCATCACAGTCCAGCCACATCCCACTGTCACCCAGACCAGCTCAGCCGCATCTGGCTGCACCCACCTGTACATGAGGACAATGATGAGGACACCCAGAGCCAGAAGAGAGGTGCCCACCCCCAAGCCCACCTGGGCTGCCACGGGAAAGGCCACAGGGCTCTCGCCATCATACTGCACACGACCCAGGGAGAAGCGCAGGTTCCCCATCTGCACCTGCATCGGGAGACACCTGTGAGGGCCAGCACATGCCTGAGGCCCAGCCCCACCCAGGGCTGCCACTGACCGTGAACTCGGGCAAAGCATCAGGTGCCTCCCGGAGGGCATGGTGCCGTGGCAGGGGCTGCTCCACGGGGGGCTCACAGTACAGGTGGTGCCGGGTCAGTGTCTTCACCACACAGGGGCCGTCCCCAATCATGGCTACCACCTCCTCCTTGGACATCGCAAGGTCCAGATTCTCCCCCTGGGACACAGGGTCACTGACAAGTCACTCAGAACCCTTCCCCAAGGGGAAGAGCTGGTGGTCACTCAGATCCTGTCCCCTGCCCCCAGGGGCCAGGCTGATGGTCCCTCAGCACCTTTCCCACTGAAATCACATGAATGTCTTCCAGGACCCACACCATGACTCTTCTCTGCCATTCCCCGTCCTTCTTCCGGGAGTCTTAACTTTTCCAGAGTTAAATATCTATTTTAAAAATCACCCTATAAAGTTGCTTCCAAAATCCTGCCCTATCACCCAGCAAAGCCAGAGCCCCTGCTCTGTGTCTCACGGCCCCAGGTGGATGACTGTCTACCTCCGGCCTGCCAGAGCCTCTCCCGACTGCATGTGTCAGAACAAGGGCCACGTGTGTTGGCCCAATCCATGAGTGGGTACCACATGGTCTGGCTACTCATGTGCCAAACCATGTACACATCGTTAGTCAGACACCTGTGTCAGGACTGAGGCCACAGGTCAAGTAGTCAAACCACCGCTAGGTATGCCAGGCCAGGCACCCCCAACCCCAGCCCCACCCTACCTCCCATTAAAGACAAGGAGCCCAGTCACCCACTAGCCTTCACTCTGATGCCGGGCCCCCTCCCCTGCATGCAGCAGTGGTGGCTAACAAAGTGAAGGGTCCTGGGGCCCCGCCATGTGCGAGCAGGAGCAGTACCTCCACAGACAGCACACTCCCAGGTTTGTGCCGGAACGGCATGGTGGGGTCATCGGGGTTTAGGGGCTGTAGGGTAGGGTCAGCCTCGTAGGAGAAGGGTGTGGGGTTCAGTGTCGCAAAGTCGAAGACCAGGTTGTCAAGGACAAATTCCACCTGAACCCAGGAGCCCTCAGGCAGGCCTGGGAGGGCAGGCGAGTGGCACGTGATGAGCTGGGAGGAGTTCATGTGGCATGGCTCCTCAAACTGTGGTGGTAAGGGGAAGACAAGCAGGGGGATAAGGGAAGGGAGCCAAGCAAAGACCGGGAATGCCTCATTTAGTACCCACCGCCCATGACTGCCCACAGGGTGAGGGCGGGGCAGGGGGTCGGGGCCACCACGAGCCCAGTGCAGGCAGGGGGCGCCCATGGGTATCCTACATGATGACCGCCACAGGAAGCTCCAGGGGAGCATGCCGTCTCCGGGATCACGCGCCGCCTCCGCCCAAGCCCCTGGCCGGGCTGCATGGCCCTTGGAACCACAGTCACTCGGATTCTTGGAGTCTGTACCACATCCAGATTCTGGCCATGGACCCGTATCGCACGTCCTCCACTGAAACACAGCCCCTGAGTCACTAGTCACAGTTAGGAGACACAGGCAGCTTCTGCTCCTCGCAGCTTAAGTGGACCAGTCCCCGCCGGGTTAGCTCAGCCCCAGACCAAAGCGCCATACCCCCACCCCTCCCATCACCAGTGTGGGATTCACAACCCCTCACATAAAGCCCTGCAGGCCCCCCACCCCACCCCGGGCACCAAGAATCCCCTCACCCCCTGCCACATGCCCTGCAGCCACACTCTTGGCCCAGCACCTCAAGAAGCTCTTGGCAGGGCCAGCAGACGTAACATTGGGGTCCAACGTGTACTCAAACCAGCCTTGGCGGAGCCTCCGCTCAGTGGCTCCAAACCACACAGCCACGCGGAGCATGGCAGGCATGGGCCGTGGGCTGGTCTCACACCGCAGCTGCTCCGACTGCTGCTCCGGCAGCCTGGGGACGGGAGGCGGGAATGGAAGTACAGGCCAGACTGGGCCAGAGGGGACACAGGCGGGAGAAAGGGGAGGTTCAAGGACATGGGACCCACCCTGGCCTCGGCTCACTTCCCTCCAGGGCTGACCACAGTCTCTGCCACATGGCCTTAGAGCCTGCAAGCCCAGCTCAGTCCCAGCTTCTGGAGGGTCTGGCCACTCTGACGGAGCAGACTTGGCCCGCTTCCCTCTCCTGCTCTCCCCAGCACCCCACCCCCAGCCTTTCCTCTCCTTGGAGCACATGAAGTTTTGTAGAACGAGGAAGCAGCTCTCACAGGTGACAAGGCTGGTCTCCAACCACCACTCGGATGTCCTCCTGCCGCCCGGTCAGAAGCTTGGAGCCACGCAGGGTGAGGCTGGTGCCCCCAGCTCTGGGGCCGCGGGCTGGGAAGATGGAATGCACCTCCGGATCCTGTGGAGAAAGGGGATAGGAAGAGAGAGGAAGGCATCAGGCCAGAAACAGAGAGGCAGGGGGAGCCTGAGGTAGATGAGAAGGAACCACATGAAACAGGTAAAGAGCCCTAGGAAAGAAGAACCAGGCAGGTTGAGGGGAGCCACCTCAGGGAGCAGCCCACCAGCAGCCAGAGGTAGCCCCCGGCCAGGTACCTGGTAGGCAAAGTCATTCTCTGAGACGCCACGTCCTCTTCCCAGCACCTCCACTGTCGCCGGGCCTGCCATCTCCTCCCTGCTGGCCCCAGTGATGCACACGAGGCTGTGGGGACAGGGCAGGCTGGGGGTGCCAGGCTGCACCAAGGGCCCCCCCAACTGTCGCCAATGCCCTCTCCCTGTCCCGCACAGTCAGGTGGTCTCCTGACAGAGAGCCTCTTTTGCTTTGGAGGGAAATCCTCATGGCACACCAGGAGGCCTTGGCATCTGAAGATTAGCATTTGCGGTTTCAATCATTCAAGTGCAACCTCAGAGGCCCCCAACAAGGAGGAATGGATCTCTTTGTGGTGGCACAAATTTACAAAGAAGCTCTGTAAGGCTGGTTGTGAGTGGCTGAGCTAATGAGTAGGCCTAGCCATCCTCCACCACCGCCGTGTGCACGGCAACTCTTACAGAGCAGTGGGGAAAAAATTTAAGAAGTTCCGGATAGCCTCCAGTCAGTTCTGGGGATAAACGCGAAGGGAAAGCAAGCAATGTAAGGAAACGATGATTCTTAGCCAGAAAACCAAAGTTCAGGGCAAACTGATTTCCAGAACATTAAGCTGTGGCAGCTCAACTCCACGATATTGTCATGGTCACTGCAAATGCTCCAAGGCAACAAAGCAAGTGCCATGTTAACCACCCAGGAGAGGCTTCAGCCAGAATATATTTTAATCACTTTATAAACCACTTCACAGTGGTTTATAAACCACTATGTCTTATGGTTCTGGAATCATTAACAATCTAGACCACTTAAAGCACTCAGTCAAAACACATTTTGTGGGAAAACTACCTACTCTAGGTAAGTGGTTCCTTGTTTAAAATACAGACCATAAGGCCCCACTGCAGGCTGCTGAATCCAGGTCCGTGAGGGTCTAAGGAGCTGCTCTGGTTGGGTTTTGGACCTGCTCTCCAGGCCAGGGCCAGGGCCTGCCACTTGTGGATACCCCCTTAGGAAGGTCCTGTGGGTGCACCTTTGGGACCCTGCAACACCAGTCGGGTAACCACAGCCCAGAACCTTGGTAAGCCGCCAGCCCCAGGAAGGCAGCAGAAAGACGTCCCCAGGGACTAGAGGTGTGCCACAGTCTACCCTCCAGAGGGCCCGGCTCAGGCTTGGGGAAGAAAGGTGAGCTGATTATCAGCTCAGATAAGCCCTGAGCACAGGTGCCTGAGACCTAAGGACCCCACTTCTACCACTGTGTCCAGTGCCAGATGAGGACTCCTAGGCAGAGCCAGGAAGCAGAGCCCCCTGCTGGCTGGGGGCAGCCACCCTGCCCAGGCAGGTCTCTGAAGGAGGTCAAGGTGGTGCTCTGGGGCCACACAGCAGCCTCAGGCGCCATGAGCAGAGCCGAGGAAAGGGGTTAGGAAGGAGTGGTAGATGAGTAGTGGGTGGCCCTGAGCAGGAAGGCCACTGGGGTAAGCCCTACTCCTGCTAGGTCTCGCCAGCTCACCTACTGGACACCTCATACTCCTGGGCGTCCACGGTGCAGGGCACCCCAGCTACCTTGACCGTGTCCACCACATCTTGCACGTGCTGGCCCAGGTTGGAGCCCCTGATGGTGATTCGGGTTTGTCCGTCCACAGGCCCAGTCAGAGGCTCCACCTGTTCCAGGACAAGAACTGCTCACCTCCACCCACCCGCCAACCCCTGGCAGCCCCAGCCTCCCATTCTTGGGCCCTCTGAACCCATGTCATCCCCACCCTCCCTTCAGAGGCAGCAGTGAGGAGGGGAAGCGCCAGTGCTTCAATATACCGAGTGGATGAGGGGTGCAGGGCACTGGGTGGCCACAGCCTCGGCCTTGCCACAGGCCTCTTGGGCCACGCAACGCGGATGCTCGCCCTCGCACCACACGCAGTCATACTGGGGCGTGGCGGTCTGGCAGCGGCTGCAGTCCCCGTGTCCCACAGAGCAGTCATACAGGACCACTGGGGGTGGCAGAGACAAATGTGAGAATCAGGCCTGGATGAGCCCCACTGTACCAGTTGGCCCCCAGAGACCCCCAAGTAGCTTACCGTGCAGCCCATCAGCACTGTCTATACGCAGGCGGCTGGCACGGCGCAGAAACAGACCCACGCGGAGTTCTGGCTGCAGAGCCTCATAGCTGAGCTGAGAGATGGGCAGGGGGGAAGGGTTGCCATCAGAGCCTGAGGCTGGGGTGGCGGCAGGCTCGAGGAGGGGCTAGTCAGAGAAAGGACCAAATAACTGATTGTGGAAGCAAGGGTCAGAGAGTTGAGGTGCAGGAACCCCATGACCTCTTGTGATCAGGTCAGAGTTGGGTTGTAGAGACTCCTGGGGCCTCAGGGTCAGAGATCAAAGTTACCAAGATCCTTTGGAGACAGAGGGTCAGAGGCAGAATTGGGGTATATAGATCGCATGGGGCATGGGGTCATCTCTGAGATGGGGTATGGGAACACATGGGGGGACAAAGGATTAGAGCTTGGGCTGAGGTTGGTAGCTGGCCAGTGGCCAGTGCGCCCTGCCCACCCAGGCACACATGGTCTCCACCTGGTGCTGCTGGCACGTGACATGGCACCGAGTGTCTGGGGGCGGCTCACACTCCACCTGGGCTTTGGCCACCACCTCGCGGCCCTCCAGCTCCATCACACACTCGTTGTCGCCTGGGCTGTCCTGGAAGCAGAGGACACAGTTGTTGGGGCAGCTTCAAGAGCCAGGCCCAGCACACACCACAGGTCCCTCAGCACAACCTCTGGGATGGGGTTGAGACCTGGTCCCCATGCCCTCTTTCTTAGCCCATGCCCCAGGGCTTGTGTATCGTGTATAAACATCCAAGGAGGCCAGGACACATGCAGGCAGGACACACTCACCTGGAAAAGGCGCAGGTTCCTACCGAGCAGCCGTATTTCTCGTTTTACGTGGACCGGCCTTAATAGGGAGCCCTGAACACTCTCCACACAAGGGCAGGCACTCGGCCCCCGGTTCACCTCCTCCTGCAGGAACCAAGAGCAAGGCAGTCGATGGGCCCTACCCTGCCCACCTTCTCCTTTCCCATGCAGAATCCCAGGGGTGAGGCTGGCCTGTGGGTACAGACCCACCCTGCCCCTCAAGCCTTCCCGGTGCTGAATCACAAGGCAAGCAAGGGGCTGCATCTTCCCCAGATGCCCTCCCCTGAGGCCTCCTTCCTGGGCTTGGCCTCACCAGCTCCCAGAGCCCGGGGGTGTCGTACTGGTAGTCGAGGCTGGACAGGAGGATGAGGGGGGCGGGAGGACCCTCGTGCTCGGCCGAGTCTCCATCACCTGAGAGGAGGGTGGAAGTGGAGAAGGCGGGCACGTCACCCCCCATCCACTCGTCCGCCTCGGGCAGCTCGCCGCCTTCTCTCATTAGCCAGTCCAGAGCGGGCTTCGTGGAGCCAGCGGCCCCTGGGAAAGTGGTGGTGGGAGCAGCGCCAGTGGGCTGGTCCGGGGGTACGGCAGAGGGGAGGGCCTCAGGGCCAGGGTCTGCGGGGGCAGGAGGCAGGGCTGCTGCATCTGAGGGTGATGGGTAGGGGGCGGAGAGGTTCTCGGGAGTGGGTCCAGAGATGGTGGGGGAAGAGACAGCCGTTCCAGGCCTGTTGGGGGGGCTGGGCAAGGGGTGCTCCTCATGGAGAGATGACTCTGTGGAGACGGGGGCAGGTACCCCAGGGCTGAGCAGGGAAGGCCTGGCCTCAGGGAAGACATGTGAGGCTGTGGCTGTGGACGGAGCCCCGGGCTCCACGGGAAGGGTGACGGGAACAGGGCTGACTGTGGCTGTGGGGTCCGTGGGTGGGAAGGAGGTAGGTACACCTCCTGCAGGGGGCGCTGGGGAGAGCAGCAGGCTCTGAAGGGGGAGCCAGAGAAGGGCAGGAAAGGCCACTCAGGGGTAGGCGCGGGAGTGGGAGGCAGGCAGGCAAAGGGCGTGTAAGAGGAAAGGAGACCAAGGAAAAGAGAAACAAAAACAGCCCATTAATTCTCCAAAGGAGAAAAGGGAGGGCAGGCTCCAGGGGTATCTGTGCTGATGGGGGGGCACGAGGGCGAGACCTCCCCTGCCTCTCAGCTACTAACGTCCTCTCCTGAAACAGGCAGGACGTATCAGCAGCCACCCACCAGTGAGTTCTCACTCACACAGCCGCTCACGTGCCCAGACAGCCCCACATGGCAGGCAGCACACAGACCCTGGGCCGTCAGAGTAACCCTCACACTGGAGCACCCCAACCCCCTGTATGGCCCAGCCTGGAGTCACGCTCACCTGTTGGCTTACCACCATCGGCCCGATGTCACATGAGGTCCTGTGTGTGCACAGGTGCTGCCAGACGCACCAGTGGCACCCCCAGCGGCTGCTCACACAGGCTTGGCAACTGCACAGAACATAGCTGTGGGGCAGGGGTCGCCACAGGGAGCCCAGGGGCCAGGGGTCAGGGGAAGGAACTCACGGCGCAGAAGGGTGGAGCTCGGTGACCACCGCGCAGTCATAGAAGGAGAGGGCAGCATGGGTGATCATGACAGCACCAAACCTGAGCTCCACAGTCAAGGAGACGTGATCTACAGAGGGACAGAGGGCCAGGGCTGAGGAATGGGGAAGGGTGCTCAGATCCACCCCAGTGCTAACACCCCAAAAGGGATGGGACTTTCAGGGTCAGGAGAGCACAGAACGAAGATCTAGGGAAGTTGGGATCAGTGGGGACTCACAGGGTGGCATCGACTCTTTTGCCTGGACTCACATCTCACACAGACCACACCCCCCAGGGCCAGATGGGAGCAGGGTGGGACTCCCGGCCCCAGGGCCAGCTGCTTCTCTCACCCACCGGCTCCTCTCTGCAGTGTTGGAGCCTCACTAGGGTCTGGGGAGGGACACATCACCCCAGAACCAGTCAGCAGGGCTGGACTATGGTGTTCCCCAAAGTGGCAGGAATATGACTCCCCCGGCTGCAGCAGTGGCAGATCTGGCACCGACAGGAAAATCTGCCAAGAGAGCCCCAGGACACACTCTGTCAAACAGCAAGTAGCGAAGCAGGGTTTGCATTTAAGGGGTACCAGACACCAACCCAAGCCTTCACATATCCTCTGGGGCCTGGTTTGGTAACAGATGGAGAAACTGAGGCCCCAAGAGAAGTGACTTATGCAAGGCCAGACTTGCATATACAATATCAAAATCCTAGGTCTCCACCCATCAGCAGAGCCCTCCCACCAGGGCCCCTGCCCTGCTTGGCCACTTACTTCCCTCCTCTCCTCTCGGCTGATGTTGGAAGGACTTAGGGCTGTCACTCGCAGACAGCCCAGCTCTGGATGGAAGCTCCACAGCCACCGCTCTGGGCCCTGGCCCCGTGAGCACTCGGAATGGCGACTGCACCTGAGCGAGAATGACCAGTGTCCCACCCATGACTCTCATGTGGCCACAATCTTGAGGACTATAAGGGGGTACCTGGGCAGGGTCCTGTGTCTGCCCTGGCAGGGTACTGATGGCCAGGTTGGAGGGGTGGGGGGTTGGGGCATCAGGGGTCAGGAGTTGAGAATCAAGGGCCAAGGATTAGGAGTCCTAGGAAGCGTACTTATGCAGGAGCACTGAGAGCACAAGGCTGGGGCTGGAACTGGGGTTGGCGAAGGGGTCAGGGGTCAGGAATTGGTGGAGCACTGACCGGCCAAGGAGCACACACCACCCACAGTATGGGTCCCTGTGAGCAAGGCAAGATGCACAGTCCAGGTGCTCGGCACAGGAAGCCACAGGAACCCTGAGAAGCTGTGACAGCAAAGAGGACCTGAGGCCAGCAATCCAAACACCAGTGGCTCACCCATGTGTGGATTCCTGACCCTACCCAGAGGCCCTGCCAGCAGTTAGGGCCCTGGCTCACGGCTGACACTCACCTTGCTCTGGGTCATGACATACAGGTGCTCGAACGCCCCATCGAAGGTGAGGTCCCTGCTCACCACAGACCCCTGCTGGATGCTCTGTGTGGAGTACGGGTGGCCGTCGTTCCCCGGGCCCAAGTAGACCTGAGATCAGAGACCACATGGGTCTGGGGCCCAAGTCTATGGCCACAGGCCCAAGGCCCTCCCCTGCCCAATGAAGCAATTTGCAGGTAGAATTTCCTCCTGGGTAGTCGCAGGTGACACCAGGCAGCCCTGGAGGACAAATCACAGATACAAACCTCCCAGCCCTGGAAGGAGGATTGCAGGTCATACCTCCCAGCCCAGGAAGGGGAGAGGAGACAGTCACAGGTCATACCAACCAGCCCTGGGGCAGGGGAAGCCACAGGTAAACACTACCCAGGCCCGAGAATAGGATCACAGGTCACATCTCCCAGCCAGGAACAGGTCACAGGGGAAGCTCTGCCCAGGCTGGGTCTCCAGCAGCCCACATCCCCTACTACTCCCTCTCCTCCCCTCCAGACCCTGGGCAGGGCCCAGTGCCTTCTGTGGACTCACCCTGTGCAGCTGCCCTTGACTGTCACCCAGGAAAGCAATGGTGTGTCCATCCTCCATGGTGACTGCCACAGCAGTTAGCTGAACCCCCGGCCACTCCAGCACTGGTGTGGCTTCCAGCGGGACACGGCTGGCCATGGGGCTGGGCGTGTGGTCTGAGCCACAGGGATAAGCATCCAGGGTGTCCTGCAGGCAGCAAGAAGCAATGGTTAGACCCACCCTCGACATTTCCTGCCCTATCTTTCCTCTCATCCCCTTCCAGGGGCTCTCAATCAGCCCTCCTGGGACAAGCCCTGTCCTTCTCCTGTCTCTCTTTGGGACTCCCCTGGCCTCTCTGCTGGCTCTCCTTGACAGCAACATCTCCTTAGCCACATCCTCAGCCCCATCTCAGTGGGCTTATCCTCAGCTACCCTGGACAGTTTTCATTGGCTCTTTCCCCCTCTTTTCATTTCCACCTCTGTCCTTGGCCCTACCTTCTCCCAAACTTGGCTTGTGAGCTGCTTCATTCCATTTATCTGCTCAGCCTTCTCCTAGACAACTTCTCAAAACCCCTCACAACCTGTACCCCTTCTTCTAGTCCAGGCCCCGCACCCACCTTTCAATGACTTAGCCCCCATCTGCATCTTCTCCCATTTTCCAACCATCTGGAGGCCAGGGTCAAACAAGTCCCAATATCACTTTCCTCTCTTGCTCAAAAACCTTAAATAGCAGGTCCTATCCCAATATTCAGGGTCTCTGCCCCATGCCCTTGAGCCCCAAACACTGTCTCAGTTCACCTACACAGATGCCACCCCGTTACCAGCCCAGTGCCAGCCCATCCCTGCACTACCCTCTGCCTCCCTGAACGCCACACTGTGGTAAGATACCCCTCCCTCTCCCGGGCACACAGGAAGCACTTAACATCAGCTGACCACACCACCACCACCAGCTTTCCTTTGGACTCTGGGGCAGCTGCTTAACTGCAAATGCCCAGTCTGTGGCCGCAGAGATGGGAAAGGGCTGGGGTGGCATCAGAACTCACCACGGGCAGCTGCGCACAGTCGGAATTGACATCATACTCGATATAGGCCACTTCAGCCCCATACTCAGAACGTCCGTCCCGGGTGTAGCAAGCATCTCGCGTGCGATTGGCAAGCCGATCCACCTCATCCAGAGGGAAGGCACAAAGGGCCGAGGCTCCAGATGCCCCGGCAGCTGCTGATGGGGGTTGGCCCACGGCAGGGGGAGCAGCTGAGGAGAAGGCTGCAAAGAGCACTTCCCCACGGGCCACCTCTCCAGACATGGCCACGGCTGCAGCCTGGACCAGCCCATAACGGCCACCCTGGCATGCTAGAGGCAACTCCACGTAAGAGTAGTAGTGCTGGTCCCGGAGGCACACACGGGACACATAGGCTCGAAAGGCTCTGGATTGAGCCTGTAGGTCTCTCCGCAGAAACAGGAAGTAGGCACTGGTCCCACGTGCAAAAGCACTCACAAAATGGTGGCTGTACTCGGAGAGGCGGCCCACAGCCAGCTTGGCTGTCTCCTCGTAGGAGAATGCAGCCTGAGGGTCTGGTGGCTGCAGGGCCCGGGTAGTGATGGGTGGGATACCACCCCCTACACCCCTGCTGGTATAGCCCCGCCCCACAAACAAGAGGGGCTCCCCAGCCAGGCCATGGGCCACCAGCCCCACTGTGCTGACTGCAGGGTCATTGGCAGCCACATACTGCGTGTCCCCGGGCCGCTCCGGCCGTAGCAGCAGGTGGTTGAGCTGCCCAAGATGCCGCTGCTCGCAGACCCCCTGGTGCACACTCCCACACACCACCAGGGCCCCCGGGCTCACCAAGAGCAGCTGGTTTGGGTTATTGGTGGGCTGGGCCTGGGGGCACTCACTGGGCTGCACGGGTGGCAAGCAGTCCCTGCTGTCCAGCACAGGGCCAGTGGACACAGTGGCCTCTAGCTGCAGCTCCGGGCTCAGCTGGAAAAGGAAGTTGGTGGCCCCTAGGTAGAGGGTGCCTGTGATAGGGTCCCGTGCCAGATGCTGCAGATGCGTCCCATTGGGAATGAAGGCTGCTGGTGGGGGGTGCTGGAGGGCGAGGACCCACCCAGCCCAGAGTGCCTGGAGAAGAGCTGGGCCGAGGACAGGCATGGTCACCTGGCAGAGAGAAAGAAGTCAAGTGGGCTGACATGGCCACCAGGGCACCATGGGGACAGCAGTGAAGAACAGGCATATGGGCAGTGGAAGCACTGACCTCACCAAGGTATCCCCCTAACCTGGAAGATTAACAGGGAGGACCAGACTAAGATGGGTACTGTGGCCCAGGTCGATCCTAAGACCACACACAGTTGCAAGGAGTCAGAAACTGATATGCTTCCCCTGGAAACTTCAACACAGCTCGTTCTCTGCAAGCACCAGTCTCAGAAGACCTGCACCCCATCCCACCCTCACTCAGCACTGCCCTGCACCACCATAGGGTTCAAAGTTTGAGGAGCTGGAGGGGCAGAGACTCAGGAAATACCCCATCCCCAGGAGCCAGGGCTTGGAAGGGGCAGGAGAATAGGAAGCTGACAAGGAGGGACCCAGAACCCCAAGAAGGCAGAGAGCCCCTCTGTGCAGATGTTGCTTTCTCAGACAGGAGGAGGGAGTGTGGATGAAGTCCTATGGGCCACCTACTGTGCCAGAGCTGGGCAGGAGTTGGGTGAAGGGCCTTTCAGGCCAAGAGTCCAGGAGGGTAATAACTACAGATCTACCAGGCCAGAAGGAAAAGAGAGGTTAAGACTGGAAGGGTTGCGTCGAGAGTCTGGAACCCACCTTGGAGAGCCCTCAACATAGGTGGAGTCATACTATTCCCAGATGCCTCAATGTGAGGTCAGGCTCACTTTGCAGGGCCAGCTGGGTCAGAAGACAACAGCCAGACCTGGGATGGGGTAGGGGAAGGGCAGGGGAAATAACCTAGCCAGGGAGAAAGCAGAGCACGAAGTTGGGGCTAAGCTGCAGCCATGTGGGAGCCCTGGGCTCCCCACCATGGAGACAGCACAGATACCCCTCCCTGCTGCCCAGGCTGCCAGTGGAGCTGGGCCCAGCCTGGCCTGGGGCCACAAACACATTCCACATGGGATGCCTCCTTGGAGCCCACACGGGAAGGGGGAGGGCAGCAGAACCAGGCACCCGCGGATCCTGGGAAAGGGCAACTAGGAAGGAGCCCCACAGCAAGCAGGGCTAGTTGGGCTCCAGTATGGCCCCTTCATTTGCAGCCCCCTTTCATCTCAGCAGTCTCCCAGTCACACCCATTGCCCAAACTCCATTCCGTCAAGGCATCTCATTGTGTACCCCCCAAACCACCACCAGCATCCACATAGGCAGATACACACTTGGACACTTGCACATACCAGGATGTACATACAACACACGCCCTGCTGGTACATACCACCCCACAAACACATGGGCACTTGCATACAAGCAGCTGCATGCAGATGCAATCTGTACATACACACAGACACATACATGAAAACAAAGACACACAAACCAAACATGGACCCACCCACATTTAGATACCCGCATAATGACATATCCCCACAATCAGCAACCCCACCACAAACAGAAATACCCACATTGCACAAACAAGCACCTCACACAGGCACACATCACACAAACTCACCAAATATGCACGCCACCCTGCACATTTAGACACCTCTCTGGTTCAAGCCTCATGTACAACAGGACTGACTAGCCCAGAAGGTCAAAGCAGAACCAGGGCCCAAGGTGTGGAGTAAGTGGAAGAGGAGATGAGAAAGAGGGTGTCCTGGAGGATGTCACCATGGCTGGCTATGTCTCCAATTCCTGGCCCATCTCCAGACCTCCTCAGACCTTGGATTCCTCTCTCTTTATAGACACCTCCTTGCAGGCCCCAGCTGAGGCCTGAGACCCAGGGACCAGGAAACTATGGCAAGACTACCTTCCCCAAACCCTGAGCGTCCTCAACTAGGAACACCAAGATTGGGAAAGTCCTGCCATGGGTCATACCTCCTAGGCTGGGCAAAACTTAGTCTACCTGCCTGTGCTCAGGTCATGCCACCTGGCCCCCCCCACCACCACCCAGCTGTCAGGCTGTCCAAGCAGGCTGTCTCAAGAACTTCCTTTGACCCAAGTCAGCTCATCCCAGTCAAGGCTGTGGCGGGTACTCCTAAAGCTTTCCCCGGGCCAGGCTGGGCACTGGGCTTGGAGGAGTGTCCAGCAGCCCGGTGGGAGAAGGGAAGCCATGGCCACAGCCCGCTGGGCACAGCTCCCAAAATAGCTTGGGGGTTTCCATTTTTAGTGTGCAGAGAACAGGGCAGCTCTATGGAAGCAGGAACAAGGCTGCCTCTGTTTGCCACCCAAGGGGGTGGGGGGGGGCAGGGTAGGGTGGGTGGCAGGGAGAGCGGTGAACCCGGCTAGAAGCCCAGGATAGTGGCAAGCCAGGCTAGGCTGCTCAGGAGCCCCCACCTTGTTTCCAAGGGAGGGGGGGGGGGGAGTTTCTCCCTCTGGGAAAAAAAAGGGCCTGTCTAAGGATGGGCAAAGGCCACCTCCTGCTCTCAATGACTGCTCATTCCCTCCAGCCACCTCACTCCCAGTGATGTGCCTGGGGCAGAGGGTCCTATTGTTAGACTAACACTCCCTCATTTGCTTACAAATATTTGCTCTGAGCCTACCCCAGGTCAGGGTTTTCCAGCCCTCAAGTGGGAGCGATCAAACCACTCCCCATATGTAAAATCACAACTAGATCCAGAGACCCAGGGGAAGACGAGGCGGGATGGGAACAGTTCCTGGCCAGCCACATAGGTCGGAGACTGACCAACCCGGCCCGCTACAGAAAAGCTGTCAGCCTTCTTCAATCACAGTTCTCGTGAAACTGGGCCCAGCGCCCACCCGCATACCATGTGTAGGGAAGGGCACTGGGTGGGGGGAGGAAGAAAGGAAGAAGGGCAGTGGCATTTTCTCCTCCATGGTAGGCAGTGAGCCATGGTATTTTTACTTAACCTCTGCCACAGGCCACAGAGCAGCCATCAGTCCCTCTAGTCTAGCTCCCCACCCCCACCCTATCCCAGCATCTCAGTGGGATCTTTCTCACTCAAGCAGAATCTGAGCATAGCCCTCTCGTCAGAGCCTTTGGAGCACCCCAGGGCCTCAGTGATAAAGGTCAAAGTCCTCTAGACAAAGCCCTCCCCCGCACATGCTCTTCGTTCCTGCAGCTTGAACTGCAGGCGGCTTCACTCCTCTGTGCCTTTACACAGGCTGTTCCCCCCTCCAGGAATGCCCACTCCCTCTTCATCCCGTTAACTCCCACGCCCAGCTACTCTTTCCCCGGGGAGCCTTCCTTGTCCTCCCAGGCCCGGCGGAGGGAGCTCAGTGTGGATGGACTAGTGTTAGCGCTTATTGCACCTCTGCTTCCGGCTCTCTGGGCCTCAGATTTCCTATCTGTACAACAGGAGGCAGGACTGCTCTGAACCATTAAACATGATATGCTGTGTGCCTAGAGTTAGCAGCACCTATCCGAGACCATTTTTCCCATTCCACCCTCCCACTTCGAACATGAAGCTCTCTCAAAGCAGGAAGTGTGGTGTTTCATTCAGAGGCCCCAGCAACTAACACAGACATTGGTACAGAGCAGGTGTTTTCTTGCATGCTGAAAGAACCCCCATTTCACAGCGAAGTAAACCTAGCCAGTCCAGGAGACGTAGGTCCATGCCCTTCTCAAAGGGCAAGGCATCATTCCCACTCATATTAAAGACTAGGCCAGAGCAGACAGAAAAGGCTGGTTTAGGAGCCAGGCCTCCTATCCTCCACTTGCACAGGCAAGATCTCCTGCCCACTCCCAGATCTCAGGCCCAGCCCAGGCTCACAGCCAAAGCCTAACTCTTGCCCTGACCTGCTCAGCAGTCTTTCTCTGGACCTCTTCAGCACGGTCCAAGGCTACCTAACATATCTGCCAAGAGCAAGCACCCGCAGGACCCTCCGAGGGCTGTTCTCACCAACCAAAGGAAGGCAAATTCTGCCCTTCCGCACCTGCAGAGGATCCTGCTCCCACCTAGGCCACATTTTGCCGCGTCTCCGGAGTTTGTGGGAAATCGGCCTTTCTTTTCGGTCCTCCTGCTCCGCTCTGTTCCCAGGGTCCACCAAGGAGGCAAGTTACTCATTGACAGCGCAGTGGTGCGCACCACCCGCCCTGTTTTCTGTGTGTTGCGGGGTGGGGTGTGTGTGTGTGTGGGGGGGGTGACCATTTGCCACGCGCCCGCGGTAACTCAGGGAGCGCTCATTAATCACCCACAGTCAGTGAACGGAGAGGGGCGTCCCCCCTCTTGGGGTGTGCGGCAGGAGGACCGTGGACCGCCTTTGTCAGGCCCGCAGAGTGCAGCCCGGAGGAAAGCCTCGACCTCCCCATTCGGCTATTCCCTCACCCTCACTCTTCCCGCGGGGTAAGGACCCCACCAGTGGTCCTGGGAGGGCGGGGAAGAGGCCGGCCGGTCCCAGCCGCGGCGAGGAGGGGGCGCGGAGGAGCAGCTCCACCTCCTCTGTCTCCCAATCGCGTTACAGGAGCAGCCGCCAGAGTTTCTCTTCGCGCGGAGAAGTGTAGTCCCAACTCACAGACCCGAAGCGCCCACCACTCACCCGGGCTGCCTCAGCTGGCCGGGATCGCGGCCTGGGGTCCTTCCACCTCTGGGGCACGCGGCCTGGTCCCCGTCCCGGCCACCCCAGCCCCGGGCCCCTGCCCTTCACTCACCGCCCGGCCGGGCCCCGCGGGATGAGCGCGCCGAGGCGGGCGCCGGCCGCTCCGGGCTCAGGATCTGCGCGCGCGGCCTTGCCCCCCCTCCCCGCCCCCCGGAGGTGGGTCCGGCGGAGCCGCAGCTGTTACCCGGAGACCGAGGGGCGGAAAACTGCGCCCGCTGCCCGCCCCTCCCGCCGCGGCGCTGCCACCGCGGGGAACAAAGGAGACAAAGCCGCGTCGGCCGGGCCGGGCTCCGCTCCTTCCCCCCCTCACCAGCCCGCCGCCCGGGCCAGGCCGGAAGCAGCCAGAGAGCCGGGCGCGCGGCCTCGAGCCGCCCGGGATCCCGCATTCCATCCCCGCGGGCTCGACATTTGCCGAAGGCTGGGGGTTCACCCCCCCTCGTGGGGGAGTGGGGACAGGCTGCACCGCGGCGGTAACCGTGACAACGAGGATAACGACCGGGTGGGGGGTGAGGAGTGGAGCCCGCGGCCCCGCCCCTCCCCCGCCAGGCCTCACCTGCGCGCCGCGCTGGAACCGGAATCAGGAACTCTCCCGGGATCAGAGGGGCCGGGGGGCGGGGGTAGGGGGGCGTGTCGCTCCGCACTCCTAGGTGCTGGTGGTACAGAGCTCCGGCCTCTTCCCGCCCCCTCTCACCTGCTCAGCCTGTTCGCTAGCCTCCACCACCTAGCCCTACCCAGCGCCCCGAGCCCTCTCTTCCCCTTCCAGTACCTAGCTCCTGTAATCTTCATCCTCCAATTTCCTTTACCTGAACTCCTGGGAGCTTTGATTCTCCCCACCGCCCCCAACCGCCCCTTCTTCCAGGACTCCCCAACAACCAGTCCCTCCTTCCGGCCCCCACCTCCACCTCTGACTATGCGGGAAGATCCCGGGCTGGGTTTGCACCTTCACTGAGCCAAGTAACCTGACCCCCAAGCCTATTTACTCCTTTGCAAATGGGGGTGATACCACACCCTTACCCTGGGGGGAAAGGAGAGCCCAGGGAATGTGCAGAGGTGCAGAGCTAGACTACATTTCCTTTCTTTACTCTCAGGCCTGTACTCTGGTCCTTTCCCAAAAAGTGACCGTGGGCCCCATGGAAGCTGGGCAAATCTGGACTCCCTCATTAGAGTGGAAGGGTCTTCTCCGTGGGGCCTATTTGTGTCCTTTTCCAGTCCCTTCATATCCTTGGCCTGTGCTCTGTAAACTTGGGAGCCAGGACCTGGCCCATCCTGCTAGGACTTCTGGAGGACTTTGGCTCAAGGCTATCTGGACATCCTCCTGGGAGGCAAAATCTGTCATACACACATCACACTGGAACCCCTCAGGATCTTCGCAGCTAGGGGGTGCCACAACCAGGAGATCTGGGTCACCCACACTGGCTACTACCACAAGAGCAACACCATAGGCACACAGTTCCCACCACTCACCCCTATCAAGGGGCCTCCTACATTCTCATCCACCACACTCTGTCTCTTCCAAATCCTCCCTCCCCAACCACTCCCACTTCCAACACCTGGTCCAGGTGCTCAGCATATCTTCTATGCCAGCATCATGGCCCCTCCAGGCTACTTCACCTGGCCTCTGACTTTAGAGACCCCTGGTGCCTCCCAACCTGCACTTCAAGTCCTCCACCTTTCTCTAACATGCTCCACAACTGCCCCACACCCATCACCACTTCAGCCAACTCAGTCTGGCCACCAGTTCCTCACCCACCTTGGCTTTCCTGCCTCTGCACCTTCTGGGGGCCCCCTCCACGTGCTTGGAATCTACTCCTTCCCAAATCCATTCACTCAATGTGCACTGTTCAGGATCCATCTCAACCCAGAGGGGACTTAAGACTAACAAACCCCACAACCCCCATCATCTCTTGCCCCACAGGAGTGTGAATAGTCAAATGCAAGGGTTATTTTATCCTATGCCATCCTGGGGAACCACAACACAGAGAAAACACTACCAAGGACAGAGTAACCAAATGACTGAGGAACCAGATGCTCTGAGATTCTGAACACCCATGGAGCCATTTAGGTCATGCTCACTGCCCAGGCCTGAATGCAGGCACCATGAGCAGAGGGCCCCTCTGCTAAGTCAGCTCCTCATAGGCAAACCTGCATAACAGCCACTGTGTGTTCTAAAGGGACACTGGGTTCTCCACCATGTGCCAGATCCATGAGTCCTCCAATACTGACATGAGTACCAAGTGCTCCCCACTACTCCTGTTTACTCAAGGGCATATAAGGCCATTTAGCCTTGGAGATTAAGGGTCATTGTTCCCCTCCAAAAAGGGAGAGGTGAAGTCAGGTGTCCTCAGGGATGTCTGCCTTCACTCCCCATTGCACCTCCCACCTCTGAAAGGCCCCTCCTCTTCAAGGCCATTCCCAGTCTCTGAGAGGGAGGACACCCCAGCAGCACAATGGTGCTGTCCAATGCCTCATGGACCCAGCTTGGTCATTATTGGAGATTGACTCATGTCCCCCCCAAAAGGCATGTTCAGATCCCAACCCCTGGTCCTCTGAGTGTGAACCAATTTGTAAATAGGACCACTGAAGATGTTATTGTTTACGGTTCACCCAAACTGAATGAGAGTGGGCCTTAATCTCATATGAATAAGTCCTTATAAGCAAAGAAAGTTGGACACCAAAGAAAAGGTATAGGGATTAGCCAGAAGCTGTAAGTCAATAGAACCTGGAAGAGAGAAAAAGATGTTGCCATCTGCATTGCCATGTGACAGAAATGCCAAAGACCAAGAATCACCTGCAGCCAACCCCCAAACAGCACAGTCTTTGAGGAGAAAGCATCACCTTACTGACACCTCAGTTTTGGACTGTGAGCCAATTAGTTCCTGTTGTTTAAGCCAACCCTTTGTATGGTATTTCTTTTAGCAGCCAGAAAACTAAAATAACCACGAATCTCTATAATTACGTCCCAAGCAACATTTACCAACCATCTCCCTAATCCTTCCCTGCTATCTTGATTACTCAAGTGTTAGTACCAGGAGATTCAACCCCACCCCCCACCCACCCCAAGCCAGAGAAAGTAATCCAAAAGAGAGACGTAACTGGTCACCAATGAGGGACAGCTGGCTAGGTTCCACTCACTGAGATCCCTAACCCATTTGACACAGAAGATCTGACAAGCAGAGGTCAGGCCAGAAAATACAAAATGAAAATCCAGGCCTGACCATCTTAGGGGACCTAGGATGAGATGGTATTAAAGGAGCAACTGCCCTAACTCCATGCCCAACCTTTGAGTCATGAATCTCAATTTCCAATGGGCAAAATCAGTCTGATGTAAATTGCTTTAAATAATACAAACTCAAAGATACTTTAATTATAGATTAGCACAAAGTTTGATAATTAATGTACATAAGCATTGCCTAAAAAGGAGAGTAGGTCTGCTGGGTACTCAGGTGAGCCACACAGATAGGGCTCAGTCTCAGGCTGAAGTTGTGTGCCCTCTCAGCCCCCCAGAAGGCTCATTTCATTGCTGGATTCTCTAACTAAATCCATATCCACACTGACCCCCTCAAACCCACTGGAGGTGAGTCTAGGGGCTAGGTGTTTCTAAACAGCAGATAGAGTACAGGCAGCATGGCTGCAAACGTCACACAAGTGACCAGCGTGCTGTAGATGGTGTTCCTGTCGACCCGGGCTTCTAGCCTCTGCCCCATGTCCGACAGCGCCAAGATCATGCTCCCCTCTGGCAAGGAACTGGGCGGTGCCCCATCTGCTGGCTCTATCAGGCTTGTGTGTGCTGCTGCCTTTGCAAGCTGACCCACCCCAGCCATTTGGCTGAAAGTCTTTTCCAGGCCATCAAGTTGCTCTTGTAAACCCTCTAGACATGAATGGACCTGCCTGGAATGGCTGAGCTGCTCTTTCAAAGCAGTTAAAAGGATATCTGTGTCTCTGCCTCTGGTGGGGGAAGTACCTCCCTGGGACCCAGAGCTCTGCCCTGGCCCAGCATGTACCAGGTCCCTCAGGTCTGCCATGAGATTGTAGAGGTCCTTCTGCTGGAGGGAGTAGCTGGATGCTTGTTCCCGGATGGCTTCTTGGAGGCTCACAGGCCCCTTCTGTGCCTCCAGGAGTAAGGCCTTCAGCTCCTGTAGCCGTACCCGGTTCACATAGGTGGAGCCAGCCACACCAATCAGGGCCCCCAGGACTGACCCGATTAGGGACCAGTTCTTGGTTCTCTCAGCCCGCGAACGCTCCTTCTCGTGACTTTCCCGTACAGCTGCAGAGAAAAGGGAGAACTTCTCTCGCTCAGAGTCTTCTGCATGCAGATAGGCCATGCGGAGCCTCTTCTCCTCCTGTAGAAGTAAAGCTAATGTAATAGAGCAGCAATGTGGCTCTGCGGCTGTAGCTGCTGTGAGATGCCCCATTACCAGGTTCCTGGAGCTTACCCTAGTACTTGGACCAGAGTATGGGCTCCATAAACATGTGCTGAGTGAATGAAGGTAGCATAAGCCTGGCGGGGCAGAGGGAGCAAAGGTGATCTGCACTGTCCTCCCACCTGCAGTCCTAAGTGCACTGATGTCTATAAAATGTGTCTATATGGAAGGAAGAGTCCGGCGCTTTCTGGGGCAGCCTTCTCCATGGTACTCCATCCTCAGCAATCTCAGCCCCCAACTACACTGCCTTAGCTGGTTGGCCCCATACCCCAGGAAGAAGCATGACCAGGCCTTGGAAGCCTAGGGTGCTGCCCCTCTGCCAGAGCTTCCGCTTCACCTCATCACGAAGCCTCTACCCACCAGACAGTCAGGGTTCCCCCTTCACCCTCCCATAATCAACTAGGCTAGGATCCTTGTCCTAGTGGGGAATAGCTGTGCTTGAGACACCTACCTGTAGCATCCTGTGCTCCAAAGTTGCCAGTTCCAGGTACTGGCTGTCCTCCCTGGAGACACGATCCAAGCGGTCCCTCACTTCCTTCAGCTTGGCCTGCTTTACTTCCAGGTCCTCCCGAGCCTCTCGGACAAGCCCACGAGCCACCATGAATACCTTCTCTGCCTGCAGAGAGAACAGTGGAGGCCATCTGCCCCTTCTCCTCACACCTACACAGCCTCAGTTCTATTCCCAATGAGACTGTAGCTGAGGAAAGGCCACTGGGAGCTGCAAAAAGTGGAAACAGAGTCCCTCAGACACTAATCCTGCCTCTCCCAGTGGTACTCAAAGAACAACCCCAGGCCACACCCATCAGAACCACTAGATTTATCCATTCAAGTAGAATAAAGTACCCCTGAGAAACTGGAAAATAGCTAACAATGCACATATATCCACATCCAGTAAACACAGCCAACTCTTGGTCTAACACTAAGGAACCTAAGGAACCTACATTCTTAGGCTGCTTCATGCATTGCTCTACCTCTCACAATGGCCATGAGAGGCATTGCTACAGTCTCCCTTTTATAGATAGGGAAACTTTGGCCCTGAGAGGATCTCAGTCTCCGAGGGAGAGATGACACTGTGCCTCAAAGCCTTCAGCTGAATCCCAGGTGCTTCCCACCTTGCTACACTGGTCCATGCCTTTCCAGGGGTGAGACCAGAGATAGCAGAATGGATTTCCGCTGCCACAAAGGACTTGACAACCACAGGCAGCTCTTTCCACCTCACAGTAAGATGTTTCCCAGTGCCCTCTCCCTTCACAAGGGTGTTCAATTAACATACGGGGCTTTGGGGACTGAAATACAGCAAACCACGAGGCAACTCACACCACCAATCTGTCAGTCAATGAAGGAAGTGTTTGCTGACCTAAGAGAATGGATGTTAATGGCCAGGGATTTATCAGTATAAGGTAACTGTTTTTAGGGAGGGTGGGGGTACAGTTATACTCAAGACCTATGCCCCAAATAATAACAAACCCAGGTTCCTATTTAATGAGTAGAATCCCTCTGCTGGTGGTGTTTGTTCAAGAAAGGGCAAGTCTGGATGTGACTTCCCAGCACCACATGGCAGGTGACTTATTTTGGAAGAGCCACCAGGTGGCACTTCCCAGAAGGCCAACCACCCTGGCTCCCCTCCTCACCTCAGTTACATTTCCCTGGGCCTCTCGAACTTCACTGAGGCCAACAAACTCTTCATATCTGTCCCACCAAGTCCTGGCTGTGGAGGAGGCTCGCTGCTGAATGCTGCACCCCAGGGCTCTTCCCAGCACTATGAGGCGGTGATATAGCCCGAGGGCTGCCTCCTTGGGTCTTTTCTTTCCAGGCTGGCTGGGGCCTGAGCTACAGAGAGTCCTGGTCATAAAGAGGTCCCTTCCAAGGAGTTCTTTCCGCACCAGTATGTGGGACCTACCCACAATGAGCTGCATGGCAAACACAGGGCTGCACCCTGTCATCGGGAGACCTGTGAGGGGAATGCCAGACAGATCAGTTTGAGCTGAGAAAAGCTGTGAACGTAAGTCAGGTCTCAAGGCCTAGTGACAGTTCTGAACCAACTAATTTTCATTTAAAAATATCCAAACCAAGCCCCACTTTATTGGACCCAGGCATTGCAGCTCCAGCAGCTGGAAGGTGCCAGACTTTCCCCCAGGTGCTTCCAGACAGTAGAATTCATTTAGGAAAGAACCTAATTAGGAAATTATGCCTTGCTTCCTTCTGCAAGGCCACACAAACCAGACACTCCCATTCCACCCACCTCCCACATCCACAAGTTTTCTCTGTTGTGACTTGGATGAGAAGCCTGGTACCTGGTTTTCAGACAATATCAAAAAAAAATTTCTCAAATCTGAGTCATGTTCAGACTGACAAAGCCCCACAGAAATTTATGATTCCTGGAGAAGTTGTGGAACAGAAGGGACTTCAGGGAAAGATTAAGATCTGATGTCACTTCTATAAAAGATCCTTAAGACCCTCAAAACCAACTTCCCAGACTCCCTGAGGATGCCTTAAAACTGAAGCAGTGTTTTGCTTATATACAAGAACACAGGTCATTCGTGTCCCAACACAGAGAGCTCCAGATCATCTATGAAAAGACAATTTCAGGAAAAAAACTTAATCTTTACTGAGGGTAACTTTTCTTAAGCTCAGCTCAACCCTTCTCCTTCTGTCCTTCAACCCTTGGCTCTCCGGGTGATGAACTCCCATTCCCACATTTCTTGTCTTCCCTAAGCTTTCTCCCTCCTCCTTTCCTTAGTCACTGTTCAACAGGTTAGGTTTCTTTAATCTTTCCTTTTTCAACCCTGCTTTGATGTTTGGATCCTAACAATTATATTGTTTTTCCACACCTGAACAGCACAGAAAGTCTCCCTTTATTGGCAGTCAGGCCTGGCCCGCACCCAAGAACAGCAGTGACGGTGAGGACCCGGAAGAGGGGAGGCAACCCACTGTCCCAGTCAAACCTGAGCCAACAGCAGCCTCCTCTGGTCAAACTACACACCGAAGTCCCAAGGACTATATATTATTAGTGCGACACCTGGTGGCCAACCAACCAGTCAAGACAGAGAAGAGGACTGAGCAGGGGCAGGAAGATAAACTAGACAAGCTCCAGTTACAAAATGGAAAAGGGCTTCATGATGTAAGGCGAGATGGAAGAGAGACCCATCCTTAGCACTACAGCCTCCTCATCATCATGCCATGCTGGGGACAGTCTTTGGAGAAGTTCAGGCAGGGACATGCCTCCTGGCCAAATGAGCCCCAAATGAGAGCCACAGGAAGGGACGTCTACAAAAACCCATTCATGAGGCTGGGGACCACTGCTGGGGGGCAGGGAGTGGGGTGAACACTCCCAATCCAAGCAGCAGCGGTTGAGTAAACCTCCCAGGACGCAAAGCTAGGGCCTGATTGCTCAGAGGCTGGCCCAACAACACCCCTCTGGGAACATCCCTCAACAAATCAACAAAGCAAAGCAGACAGCTCTGCTGGCCCTGGAGCCATACCACCCGCTCTCCTGCCCAGAAGAAATCAGGTGAAAGTGTCCACCTTGGTTATCATCATTTCCTCACCCCTGCCCCCTCTTTTTTTCTATTAGAAAAGGTGTAGGTTTACAGAAAAATCCTGCAGGAAATAGAGTTCCCACATACTCAGCCCTCACACACAGTACTCCCTATTATTAATGCTTTATATTAATGTGGTCCCTTTGTTACAATTCATGAAACAGTATTATAATTCTACTGTTAACTATAGTCCATAGTTTACATTAGTTTACATCACTGTTTTGCAAAGTCCTATGGTGGTGTTTTTCTAAATTTTTATTCTAGTAACAAATATTCAACCTAGATAGCCTCTTTTAACCACATTCAATTATATAATTCAGTGCCGTTAATTACATTCACAATGTTGTGTTACCATCACCCCATCCACTACCAAAACTTTTTCGTCCCACTAAATAGAAACTCTGTACAACTATAGCATTAACTGTCCATTCTCTACCCTACCCCAGTCCCTGGTAACCTGATTTCTAGTTTCTGACTCTATGAATTGGCTTATTCTAATTATATCAATGAGATCGCACATTTGTCCTTTTGTGTCTAGCTTATTTCATGCAACATGATGTGTTCAAGGTTCATCCATGTTATAGCATGTATCAGAACTTTATTTCTTTTTACAGGTGAGTAATATTCATTGTGTGTATATGCCACATATTATCAATCTATTCATCTATGGATGGTGTGCTACTTTGAAATTATGTACCCCAGAAAAGCCCTATGTTTTCTTTCCTAATCGAATCTTGTGGGGGTAGACATCTTGTTTAGGGTGGACACTTTGGATTGTTTGCATTGAGGTGTGACACACCCAGCTGGGATTAGATGGAGATGTGACTCCACCCATTCAAGGTGGGTCTTGATTAGTTTACTGAAGTCCTTTAAAAGAGGAAACATTTTGGAGGAAGCTTAGACCCTTGGAGAACAGTTGATTCACAGCCGCAGAGATGCAGACATTTGGAGATGCTTAGAGTGCCAACAGAGAAAGTAGACACCTAGACACAGTCTTTCGGAGATGCAGAGCCCAGCAGACGTCACTATGTGCCTTCCCATGAGATGCTAAGCAGACGAGAACCCATAGTTGTGTCCCGGAGGATCCAAGTGAAGGCCCTCAGATGCTGAGAGAGGAAACCACTGGCATCAGAAGCTGGAAGCAACGGAGCAGGAAAGAAGGTCCAACAGACACCAGCAAACTGCCTTCCCATGTGACAGACATCAGCCTTTCTTAAGTCAAGGTATCTTTCTCTGGGTGCCTTAGTTTCAGCATTTTTATGGCCTTAGAACTATAAATTTGTAACTTAAAAAACTCCCTTTTTAAAAACCACTCCATTTCAGGTATATTGCATTGCAGCAGCATTTAGCAAACTAAAACAGATGGACATTTGGGTTGCTTCCATCTTTTGGCAATTATGAATAATACTGCCATGAACATCAGTGTGCAAATATCTATTCAAGTCCCTGCTTTCAATTCTTTTGGGTATATACCTAGAAGTGAGATTACTGAGTAATTTGATAATTCTATACTTTTTGAGGGATGCCAAACTGTCTTCCAAAGCAATTGCACCATTTTATATTCCCACCAATGAATGAATGCTTCTATTTCTCCACATCCTCTCCAATACTCTTTTTAATTTTCTTTTTTAATAGTAGCCATTCTACATTTTTTTTTTTTTTTTTTTGCATGGGCAGGCATTGGGAATCGAACCCAGGTCTCCAGCATGGCAGGCGAGAATTCTGCCACTGAGCTGTCGCACCACCCTAATAGTAGCCATTCTAATACGTTTGAAATGATATCTCATTGTGGTTTGATTTGCATTTCCCTAATGTTAATGATGTTAAGCGTTTTCCATGTGCTTTTTGGCTATATGTATTTTTTTTTTTTTTGAGAAATGTTCGTTCAAGTCTTTTGCTCATTTTTAAATTGGGTTGTCTTTTTGTTGTTGTGTTGTAGGACTTCTTTATATATTCTAGGTATTAAGCCTTTATCAGATATGTGGTTTCCAAATATTTTTTCCTATTCGGTAGGTTGTCTTTCTACTTTCATGGTGAAGTTCTTGGATACACAATTTCTTTTTATTTTGATGAGGTCCCATTTATCTATTTTTACTTTTGTTGCTCATACTTTTGGTGTCAAGTCTAAACTACCACTACCTAACACAAGGTCCTGAAGATGCTTTCCTATGTTTTCTTTTAGAAGTTTTATAGTTTTGGTTCTTATATTTAGGTCTTTGATCCATAGTTGTTTTGTATATGGTGTGAAGTAGGGGTTAGGGGTCAATCTTCATTCTTTTGCATATGGATATCCAGTTTTTTCAATACCATTAGTTGTGGAGACTATTCTTTCACCATTGAATGGACCTGACACCCTTGTCAAAAACCAACTGGTTTTGTTATACATTTTAAGATCAGGAAGCATGAATCTCCCACTTCACTCTTCTTTTTCAAGATGGCTTTAGCTATTTACTCTTCCATATAAATTTGATAACTGGTTTTTCCATTTCTGCAAAGAAAGCTGGAGTTTTTATTGGGATTGCATTAAATCTACAAATTGCTTTGGGTGGTACTGACATCTTATCAATATTGTCCTTCCATTTATGTGTCTTCTTTAATTTCTTTTAGTAATGTTTTGTAGTTTTCTAGGTACCAGTCCTTTATATCCTTGATTAGGTCTATTCTCAGGTCTTTTTTTTAGTTGCTATTATGAATAGGAATTTTTTTCTTGATTTCTTCTTCTGATTATTCATTGCTTATATATAGACAGTACTGATTACTGGGTGTTGATCTTGTACTCTGCCACTTTGAAAATTCATTTATTAGCTTTAGGAGCTTTATTGTGTATTTTCAGAATTTTCCATATAGAGGATCATATCATCTGCAAATAGAGAAAGTTTTACTTTTCCTTTATGATTTGGATGCCTTTTATTTCTTTTTCTTGCCTAATTGCTCTGGTAAGAACTTCCACCTCCATGCTAAATAACAGTGGTGATAGTGGGCAAACTTGTCTTATTTCTAATACTAAAAGACAAGCTTTCAGTCTTTCACTGTTAAGTAGGATGTTAGTTGTAGGCTCCTCATATATGCCCTTTACCACATTGAGGGCATTACCACCTTCTATTCCTATTTTTCTAAGTATTTTTATAAGGAAGGGGGGCTGGATTTTGTCAAATGCCTTTTCTGGATCAATTGAGATTATCACATGGATTTATTTTCCTTTGTTCTATGAATGCATGGTATTACAGTAATTGACTTTTTATGTTGAGCCATTCTTGCATGCCTGGGATAATGCTCACTCGATCATGGTATATAATTCTTTACTGTGCTTTTGGATTTGGTTTGCTAGGGTTTTTTGCAATTTTACTGAAATATCTTCATACACCATATAAACCATCCAAAGTATACAATCAGTGGCTCACAGTATCATCACATGGTTGTGCATACAGCCTCAAGTTTAATTTTAGAATATTTTCATTACTCTAGAAAAGAAATAAAGATAAAAAAATAATCAACGGTGATGGTGGAGTTATACAGAGAAAGCAGGGTTAAAAAATGTGTATGATCACTGAATCATTATATTGATATTTCTTTTTATCTCCAGTATCTTAAAGTAGCTAGGAGTAAAAACCTAAAATTATGGAATTGTAACCTATGCCAAACTCTGAATCTGTTCTACAACTAATTGTTGCAATGTGCTTTGAAATTTTTTGCTTTTCTATATATACATTATTTTTCACAAAAAAGAAAAAAGTTATGATAAATATATATATATTCTTAATAGCTTCCCATGTTCTGGAGCAGCTAGAAAGAAAAATCTGAGATGATGGTATGGTAGCCCATGACAAACTCTGGGATCTGTCCTGTAATTACGTGTTGAAGAGTGCTTTGAAAACTACTGTTTTTTTCTTTCTTTGCTTTGTATATATATTATATTATACAATAAAAAAGTTAAAAAAAATATATATACGGTAAAAAATAAAAGCCAAATCCCCCCATACTCCTTATCTCTCCCTACTGCTGATCAATAGTATTGGTGTGGTACATTTGTACTGTTGATGAAAGAATATTAAAACGATACTTTTAACTCTAGTCCATAGTTTGCAACAGGTACATTTTTCCCATATACCCCTCTATTATTAACTCCTTGTAATAGTGTCATACATTTGTTCTAGTTTATGAAAGAACTTTTTAGTATATTTTTTATATTTGTACAGTTAATCACAGTCATCATCCCCCACAAGATTCACTGTCATACACTCCCATGTCTTAACTTCCAACTTTCCTTCTGGTGACATACAGGACTTTAAACTTCCCTTTTCCACCACATTCACATACTGTTCAGTACTACTGATTATTCTCACAATAATGTTACTGTCACCTCTAATCATATCCAAACATTTAAGTTCAACCTATTAAACATTCTGCACATATGAAGCAACTGCTTTCCATTCTATATCCTGGTAACATATATTCTATATTATATGTCTATGAGTTTACATATTATAATTAGTTCATATCAGGGAGACCATTAATATTTGTCCTTTTATGTATGACTTATTTCACTTAACAATGTCTTTAAGGTTCATCCATATTGATGCATGCTTCAAGACTTCATTCCTTCTTACTGTTGAATAACATTCCATCATATGCATATACCACATTTTGTTTACCCATGTATCAGCTGATGGACATCTGGGTTGTTTCTATCTTTTGGCAATTGTGAACAATGCCTCTATGAACATTAGTGTGCAAATGTGTATTTGTGTCACTGCCCTCAGCTCTTCTGGGTATACCCCGAGTAGCAACTCTAAACTTAGCTTCCTGAGAATCACCAAAATGACCTCCACAATGGTTGTACCAATTTTACATTCACACCAGCTGTGAATAAGTGTTCCTATTTCACCACCTCTACAACATTTGTAGTTACCTGTTTCTTTGATAGCAACTATTCTAGTAGGTATGAGATATCATATTATAGTTTTGATTTGCATTTCCCTAATAGTTAGTGAGCTGAGCATCTTTTCATGTGCTTTTTAGCCATCTGTCCCAAAAGACCTTGGGAAAAAATGTCAATTCATGTCTTTCACAACATTTGTAGTTGCCTGTTTCTTTGATAGCAGCTATTCTAGTAGGTATGAGATATCATATTATAGTTTTGATTTGCATTTCCCTAATAGTTAGTGAGCTGAGCATCTTTTCATGTGCTTTTTAGCCATCTGTCCCAAAAGACATTGAGAAAAAATGTCAATTCATGTCTTTCACCCATTTTCTAATTGAGCTGTTCATCTTTTTATTGCTGAATTGTAGGACTTCTCTATGTATTCTGGATATCAAATCTTTATCAGATATGTGGTTTCCAAATATTTTCTCCCATTGAGTCGGCTACCTTTTCACCCTTTTGACAAAGTCCTTTGAAGCACAGAAGTGTTCAGTTTTGAAGAGGTCTCATTTATCTTTTTTTTTTTCTGCTTATGCTTTGGGTATAAGGTTTAGGATACTACTTCCTGTCACTAGATCTTGAAGATGTTTCCGTTATTTCTTCTAGAATTTGTATGGTACTGGCTTTTTTCTTTCTTTTTTCTTTTTTGTATGCTGTATGGCGGGGTCACATTTCATGTTTTTCCGTGTGAGTATCCCATTACTGCAGCACCATTTGTTGACTTTTTGGTTTTTGTTTTACTTGTTCGTTCGTTTTTTGGGAAGTGCATGGTCCAGGAATCAAATCCAGTTCTCCCGTATGGCAGGCAAGAAGAATTCTACCACCAAACTATCTTGCACCGGTACTGGCTTTTATATTAAGGTCTTTGATCCATTTTGAATTAATTTTTGTATAGGGTATGAGATAGAGGCCCTTGTTCATTCTTCTGCACTGCCCAAAAAATGAACGAACAAGTAAAACAAAAACCAAAAAGTCAACAAACAAATGGTGCGGCAGTAATGGGATACTCACACGGAAAAACATGAAATGTGACCCCGCCATACAGCATACAAGAAAAAAAAAAAGAAAAAAGCCAGTACCATACAAATTCTAGAAGAAATACAGATAATCTCCCAACACTGAAGAGACTGTTCCATGCCAGTTGAATGGATTTAGGAGCTTTTTCAAAATTCAATTGACTACAGATCTGAGGGTCTATTTCTGAACTCTCAATTTGATTCCATTGATCAATATGTCTATCTTTATACCAGTACCATGCTGTTTTGACCACTGTGACTTTATATTATGCTTTAAAGTCAGGAAATAGGAGTCTTACCACTTCATTCTTCTTTCTCAAGATGTTTTTGGCTATTTGAGGCCCCTTAGCCTTCCAAATAAATTTGATAATTAGCTTTTCCATATTTGTAAGGTAGGCTGCTGGAATTTTGATTACAATAATACAGAATCTGTAGATCAATTTGGGTAGAACTGACATCTTAATGACATTTAGCCTTCCAATCCATGAATGTGAGATGTCTTTCCATTTATTTACATCTTCTTTCATTAACTTTAGCAATGTTTTGTAGTTGTCTGTGTATAGGTCCTTTACATCTTAGTTAAGTTTATTCCCAGATATTTAATTCTTTTAGTTGCTATTATGAATGGAATTTTTTTTCTGGATTACCTTCTTGGATAGCTTATTACTAGTGTATAGAAACCCTACTGATTTTTGCATGTTGATCTTGTATCTTGCTACTTTTTTTTTAATATAAACTTTTTTATTAATTAAAAAACTTAACAAAAGAACATTAAGATATCATTCCATTCTACATATACAATCAGTAATTCTTAATATTATTACATAGTTGCATATTCATCATTTCTTAGAACATTTGCATCGATTTAGAAAAAGAAATAAAACGATAATAGAGAAAAAAAGATTATACATACCATACCCCTTACCCCTTGCTTTCATTTATCACTAGCATTTCAAACTAAATTTATTTTAACATTTGTTCCCCCTATTATTTATTTTTATTCCATATGTTCTACTCTTCT